>VDFB02385371.1:60676-248475 GCA_007258455.2 Sequoia sempervirens | reverse complement strand
AAGGTTTGTTTTTCTTGCCTATATTGAGGTAGTCTATCATTTCACACTAGGGGAAATTCATTATGGATCGGATCAAGTTCTTGTATATCTTAAGGTCATCGAAAATCCAAAAACATTCATAAAACATTCATCAGAAAATCCAAAAACACCCAAATTCCTGTACAGCTAAAATCCAAAAACATTCAAAAATTGTAAAGTCAAAATCCAAAAACATCCAAAACACATCAAAAACCCTAAAAAGGTCAAACATTGAAAAATCCAAAAAATGGTACCCTTGTTGAACTATGTGGTCTCTGCATGTATAACCTAGGCAAGGCTTATCTTTGATGAGCCCCCGAGACACCCTAGGTCAGTCCTTTAGGAGTCTGTCATAATAAACCGACATTCCATCAACTATTTATATCTTCATCTTCAATAAGGTCGAGTCAGTCGAACTATGTGGTCTCTACATGTATAATGTAGGCAAGGCTCATCTTTGATCAATCCTCGAGGCCCCTATGATAGGTCTTTAGGTTAGGTTCTTGGTTGAAATCTCAAAAAATTCCTAAACATCCAAATATTGAAAAAACCTTAAACATTTGTAAAAATTTAAAAAATCCCCTAAACATCCAGATAATAGAAAACCACTAAACATTCAAATATCAGAAAACCCCAAAACATTCAAAATATTAGAAATCGCAAAAAAAATTGAAAACATAAAACACAAAAACATTCGTAAAACAATCAAAAAACCCTAAACAACCTCAAAATAACTGAAAATATAAAAATCCGCATAAACTTTCAAAAAGACCAAAAACAACCTCAAAACATTTTCAAAATACCAAAATCATGGAAATATTTCAAAAAATCCAAAACCATCCATCCCATTTCTCTTTCACCTATAATCAACCTTCATCCATAATAAATCAATCGTCATCTTCAACCTTTGGTAAACAAATAGAAAACAAGTATAGCAAGTCGTAAAGTGAGAACCTAAGTGTCAACATCTAAAGTCTAGATCATAGGTAAATGCGTTCGTGAAGTTTATATCAATGACTTATCATAAAATACATCATCCTAATCAAACAACCCCTGATCAACATGTCCTAGGATGTATCCTTCCTGCGATGGACATCAATATCAAAAATCACCTTAGCTAAAATTAAACTGGCAAGAAATATAGATAACATTGACTATTTATCTTTGATATTTTCTTCTAATTTATCTTAATGACCCATTCCAAGGACCTCTCAATGATGTCTACAAAATTATTTAGAGAGAAAGGAATGGGGCATTGATCATTATCTTTCGTTTGATGTGCTTGTGGATATTCTTGTAAAATAATCTTGGCGCATACTTGCTTAGTTGTGTGTAGGGAAGTTGTTTAGAGTAGATTGTTGACTATGGTGTATGCTTTGGTTTGATGTTTTTTAAACTTCTAACTTACATTCCAATGAGGTTTCCGTATGTCAAGGTGTGAACAAGAACTATCCTATATGTTTGCAGAGTCAAAGTCCATTACACTAAATACAACGCCATCCCAGTTTTTAATACGTTGATGTATCGTGTCTATGTGTTATATCAAACAATAAGGAATGACGAAAAATCCCAATCCCAAGATATGAGAAAATCATCATCATCATCATGCATTTCTCATCACCATCTCTAATAAAGTCTTGGTGGATCATAGACTTGTTGGAAATTTTGAGGCAATCATCAAAATCAATGGTCGATCATCTTGTTTCTTCTATCTTCTCTCCGCGCTAACCTAGTACCATGACAGTCAACAAAAATTTCATCAATGCATCCATCCCACATCCACAAATAATTAGCATGCATACATCTTGCATAATCACAACATATCATATTTCACTGCACCATCATTATCATTTAAGTTGTGAAGAATAATATAGATTTGTTATTCTAAGCATCTTAAAATCATTGCATACATATCATAAACATGCATCACATCATCACATCATAAAAATGTACAAGAAAATACACAAAAGAAATGCATCCATATCGTTTGCATAAGCATAACATCTGCATATTGTATCATCCATCCCATAACATATCATGAAATGATACTGAAAAAGAAGCACATTCATCCATTACATTACATTCATTCCATTACATATACCATCACATATCGCATAAGCATAAATAATCAAATGCATTCATACATTCATAAGCATGAAATGAAACAAACACATCACATCATATCGAATCCGTCTCATATACGTATCAAAAAATGATTGTCAAAGTTCAATATCTGAATTAGTGTATGTATATCGATCAAAAGTACAATATCCACAAGGCTATCAAAAAGGAACCCATGAATGTATATCTGTGTAAAGAATCGGGCAGTAACCAAAAAAGTGTCTATACAAGCGAGCTAGCCCTGATGGTTGCTCCCCTCACTAGGCTATCTCTCTGGCTGATCCTCAGCCCTAGGATGTGCCTCGCTCCTCTGTGAGTAATCCAACTGTCTAAGCGTCATGGGGACATCTTGATGGTAGTGCATGCGATAATTGGCCGCCTCAGTCATGACCTCTTTGTACAATCTGGCATACACTATTCGCCCCTGAGCTGTAGCTGTCATAGTCTCTAGCTGCTAGCGTTGCCTGACCTCCTATGTCAATTGCACCTCAACGGTTTGTCTGAGCCGCCACTCATGATCTATCTCTGTTGTCATAGCATGTACCTACTGCCGAGCCTGATCTCTCTCAGTAGTAATCACCAAAATGTACTGATAGGCCCGATCCCTCTTGCCCGTAATAACCTGAATCTGCTGTTGCAGTTGCTGAATTTGAGCATCATGAGGATCTAGCCCCAACAATGGTGGCTACACTAGCTACTATTGTACTAGTTGTTGCTGAATCAGAGGCTGCTATGGAGGTTGCTGATGCCCTAGTGGTGCTCTTGGGTCCTGTCCATCCTACTAATCCTGGCCATCTTGGCCATCCAGTCCTCTACCCCAACCTTTGCCTCTTCCTGCACCCCTCCCTCTCAGTCTCCCTCGTGGAGGTGAACTTGGTGGATTTGTTAATCGGTGAGGGGGTGTGAGCCATGCATCATATGCATGCATCGTCTAAGCATCCACCTATCCATGGTCATATTCCCATGGTTGAGTAACCAACTACTGAAAGCCCTTGACAACCTCATGGGTTGGGATCGTAGGTGTCCACATTGTTGAATTTTGTGCTAACCTGGCAAAGATGGAAATGTATGCATCATTTGGCCTATCCTGCCTATCACCAAACTATCTCGCCACCCTATCTGGCAGGTATCTCTCGATGATGGTATGTGCTCGAACCTGCATGTATTGGGTCTATCTAGCAAAGAAAAGCTGTTGAACATCATCATACCATGTTGGCATCTGAAGCTAGAGTCGCCATCTGAAAACTATCATATCATCGATGAACCTACGCCAGTAGGGAAACCTAAGCTGCCCTATATGCTGTAGTGTGATGGCACCCTTGTACCTCCAAATAATAGGATCATCTGGCTCTACATGATTCAACATCTGAACAATCAATCGCTACACAGTGATGTGCTCCCAGGCCCAAATGTGAAGGTGACCCCTGTGCCAATTGCCCTGCCATCACAATATACAAAAACATGCATATATCATGGTATAGAGAGGCTAGCATATCTGGCCCCCATGCATACTAACTCCTCCTTAATAGCATCCTGTGCCAAGCCAGGCCCCATCCCAAATTGAATCTTCTGCTTCGTCGATCTGGAGCAACCAAGCCTAAGAAAATTGCAGCAAAAATCAATCTAAACATGGGCACCCGACCTCTGTACATTTCAGGGTCAATCTGGGAAGTGACTAGAACGATGTCCTCCAGGTCCATCACCTCATGGCATGCATCGTAGCTAGCATCAAAGTCGTATATCACGTGCTCGTCGTGTATCGACAAATGCAAATATCCCCCATACATCCTCTAGCATCACTGTCGCCTCTCTGGTAGGAAGGTGGAACGATGAGGTCTCGTTGTGCCATCGCTCGCACAATGTTGTCATCATAACCAAGTGTGTCTGGATGATAGGAATTTACACAACATACCACAGACCAATCTCCCCCAAATGCTCCTGTCGCAACTTAGATAAATCACCAAGTTTGGACAAAATTGTGGGCCGGTGCTCGTGGGACATCAAAGGTGGGATAACCTCTTGCACCCACGAAGCGCATGACATCAAAATTCAATTTTTTTTGGCTAAATTAGGAATTTTCATCCCCAAAATGACAAATAGCGTCATTATAATTCAAATTTCAAATTGCGATGCCTGAAGCATTTAAATTGCAAATCGTGATATGCGTCGCTAAACACATATGTGTTGCTATTTGACTTTGGAAAACCCTAACCCTAATTTTCAAATCAAAAGAAGCATTGCTAAACACATATGCATCGCAATTTAGAATCTAAAACCCTAATTCTAAATTGCAAACTGCATCGCAATTCACATATGCGTCGCTAATATTCAAATTAGCATCGTCGATTCTCAAAATAACATTGCTTTAGAGTGATGCCATCAAAATTCAAATTTCTAAATTGCATTAAATGTGCCTAAAATTCAAAATTCAAATAAAGTTTCGAATCACATACTGGTGATCTTGTGCCTGGAAGACTCTGGTACTCTTGAACCCAGTCAGAAATGTGTCATAGGAGCACTCGTTGTGCCATTTCATCGAAGGGTCAGAGCTTAAAATGCAAGAAATCCTGAAGGTGTGAATGCACAAATGAATTGAAAGTGTCCCTTCCTCACCTATTTATGCTTGCAAATTAGGATTTTTTGCTCTAATTTAACCATCAAGCTAGGGTTCTTCACCATTTTCACCAATTTTGCCAAACTGAACCTTATTTTGCATCGTTTTTCACCTTTTTGGCATGTTTTTTTGCATCCTGGAGCCTTTTCGAACCCCTTGGGCAACATTTTAAACTTTGTCAAGAAATCAACCCAAAATTCAAAATTTTCGACTGATTTCTCGAGGGTGCGGGGAACTAGCTTATTCCTTCCATTGGGGCAATAGTGGGGTATCTAATTTTTTTAATTTATTTAAGCAACAATTTTTCATCTGAAGAGCATCAGTCTTTGAACTGAAGCAACATGTACCTCGCTTCAAAGAGGGGCAAAATGTAGACACTAAAAAATGTCTTGAATGATGTCATACACTCGAATTGGGTATACTAACATCATTTCCTCTTGAAATCCATCCTCTTTTCAATTAATTAATTAAATTAGCCTACCTAATTAATTAATGACATCCTTTTCACCTATTAACCTAATTTGTCAAATCGGGTTAATTCACCCCCTTTCATGCTAACACTTCGTCCGGTTAAATTAAATAAATCAAACTATTTAATTGAAATCCCTTAATATTCATATTTAATTAAATAACCCTAAGTTATTTAATTAAATATCATTCCACCTTTCCCCCATTCATTAAATTATTTTATTTAATGGATATCATCTAATTCTTCTAAATCCCCTAATTGTATAATTAATATTATTTAATTATCAATTAAATCTAATCCCCCCCACTCGCAAGGGAATATTCCTCCTTTGCACATTTCTCCAAAAGGAATATTCCTTCCCCTTCTATACAATTTAATTTAGTTTTAATTAACTAAATTATCCTTTTACCTCACCCATGAGAATATTCCAAAGAATATTCTCTTTCCTCACTCATTTGAAAAAGGGAAATATTCCTTTTTCTCATCAAACTTACTTAGCTTCTTAAGCAAGTTAACTTGTGACCTCTTGGACAATTTGAAAGTGTGTTTGTTTGAAGGAATGTTAACCCTTGATTAAATCTCATCTTGCATTCTCATCCGTTGATGAGAATCCATGATCCATGCCTCTTCTTTCTTTCATCCTTTACCTTGATTGATCTTTTTGATCTCATCCATTGATCTCTTTTTACCTATTCTATAAATAGAGCTTGCCTCTATTGAATAGGGATCCATCTTTCAGAGAAAACTTATGTTGTTGAAATCACTCACACTCACATTTAGCACACATTTAACATCTTTTAGTTCATTTTAATTTTATTTAGTGAGCTTTAAACTTCCATTAATGGCTTCCATGATCACATAATGCATCCATTTAGCTTGTTTATTAATTAGGGTTTGAATCTTTTAGTTTGAATTCCATCTAGATTAGCTTAGCTTTTGCATAACTAGATAATTTTTAGCGTAAAATCATGTTAAATTAGCTTGCATCATGCTCATTTAGATTAAAATCATGTTTTCATACACATCTCACAATCGTTCCATAAATTTTCTTCAATAAAACTTACTGGAACAAGCTCATTGATCCACGAGATTGGGAAAGGGTTGTCGTTCCACATCAACACGACACCACTCCCACAACAAGATAAGTTTCAAATGGATTAGAGTAGACATTTAACACTTTCGTAGTTTAGAATGCTTAGTTTTGCTAAATGTTTAGTTAATTTACATTGATGGATCTTGTTGAGATTGGAATTAGTGGCTTCATTATGCTTCGATTCTTCATGGATCAAGCGTAATCGACCCATACTAATCCGTCCAATCACACGAATGAAATATGAAATACAATTTTTTTTACTATCAATTTTTAGCATGCAGTTATTTAATTTTTTTTGTAATTTTATTAAGTAATTATAGTTATGATGGTTGAGTATGTTTTTGATTATAGGAAAAGTTAGTTTTGAAGGGGCCTCAAAACCCTTTACAAAATACACAGGTTGCTAGAAAGAGTAGACAATAAAAACAAGTAGCCCCATCACAAAAAATCTCTCAAAAAAAAATCCGAACAACAACAAACAAGTAGCTAACAATCAACAAACAAGTAGTCATCCACCAAAGAAAAGCAACTACAACAGATTCTTCAGGATTCTCACCACCTCTAGGTTTGTAGTAATGACCTTATCGTGCATGTCCATGACTTCATCCAATTCCTGAACCAAAATCATCACACTTTTCTTTATTTTGCTTCTAGTATGGATACAAGGGCCATCATCCATGCCTTTGTCTAGATTACCCATTAGGGCATCATTAAACAGATCATGCACTTCTTTCCCTTTGAAAAGCGGCTTCCCAGTCCATTTACGAGCTTTTTCATTTAACACAATCAACCCTTGTGCACTATTCTAAAGTGAATCATGACTAATATTGACAACAATGGACAAATCCATGAAGGTTGAGTATGTTATAGTTTGGATTAAGATACATGTAATTAATTGGAAGAAAATAGAGAGAATTAATAACACCTCATTGATATATCATAACTGCTCCTCCCATGTCTAATTATAGATAAAAATATCATCCAAGAAGACAAGGACAAGCTTTCTCAATCCATTATGAAAAATTTGGTTGATACAAGATCAAAATGTTATTGAAACATTTGCTAACCAAATGGTATAATTATAAATTTATAATTTCTATAATTATATTGAAAGGTTATATTATGAATATCCTCCTCTCATATTTTTATCTAATGGTTGCTTGATCTAAGCTCTATCTTTTAAAAATAAATAGCTCTATGAAGCTCATCTATCAACTCATTGATCTTAGCGATTGAGTGCCAATTTTTGTATCAACATCTTCCACTAATCTCACTTCTTAAATCAGGATCAAGATTGTAGACAAGGGATGTGGGGAGTAGTATTCTATGTGGTTCAACTCCCTCTTTCTCCATAGTCCTATAGGAAATCCCAACATTATACCAAGAAAGATCCTAAGGTTATCCAATGTGACAAATAATTTAATACATAATAGATTTCTAGATGATGAGATCATCAATTATAACATAAGGTCCTTTTTATACAAAGATGAAGAATATGCTCCATGTTTTGTTGATCAAACTTATCCAAAGGCATTCAAAACATCTAAGAACATGGGATACAAAGGTAAAGGAATAGGAATCCATGAACAAGAAACCATTGTGCTACTTACCATAAAGGTTAACCACTACAAATTCAACTTAGGATACATGTCATTAATTGAATAATCCTATGATATTAATAAATCCTTTGATATTACATGATCCTTTCCCATTATTAAACATGTAAAAGGACAATAGTTTGAAGACTCCACTAATTTCACTACCCTCTTCTATGACATGACAATCTGCATTGTCACTTCCATTACTAAACTTATGTTTACACTGTTATCCCCATAACTCATTCATCCATTGACCTCCCCCTCATTCATCTAAATCTCATTGTTTGGTACTAGTCAAATTATTTATCTTTTGACGTTAGAAAATGATGTCACTTTAGTTGAATGCATGGGACTCCATGTGAGGCCCCACCTATAGATGGGTTTGACAGATATGCATAAAGGATAAAATAAAATCTTTAACATAGTATTAGATATTGTGTGGCTTGTGGAGAATAATGGAACTATAAGTGTAGTTGAAGAGGAACTAAAATTACATGGTAATAGAAGGGAGATGTATGTCATGTATTGAAGGAATAAAATGTTGCTATATGAAATAAATACACTTAGATAATAAGGAATAAAATTATAATATAGAGTCCAAAGAAATATACAAAATTGGTGCTATACCAAGGAATGGGATGGGAAAGTTCTAATTTTGAAGGGACATATTATTGGATGTTAATAACTCCCCAATAGAGATAGGCAAAGTCGTAAAAACAAGTGCCTAGAAAGAACCATAAAATATAAGAAGATATTAGACTTTAGGAGAATATTTATTGTTAGAAAGATCACCAAAATAATATATATAGTTGCTTCAAATAAAATCAACCCACCACAAGGTAAGAGACTAAATTGCATTCAAAGAGGAATATAGCATGTTAAGTACCCCACTATTGTAGAGTAGAGGATTTTCTTTATTATATTCAAGGAATTAAAATGAAATACCTTGATGAAGATTTAATTCTAAGTGTTTCACTTTGGTAGAAGACTCATCAAGCGATATGTTTACATATCTTTGAACAAGAATAGATATCTCAAAGGAGCTATTGATTGAATAATTAAGTAGAACTGAATAAGTGTTAGTACAAGGATGGTTTAAAAATACCAAGTATTTAGGAGGAAAAATAAATAAATAAATAAATTATATATATATATATATATATAAATAGATTTCAAAATAATATGTAAAAAAAGACCAATTGAATTGATCACATCAATGGCACGTGATGGATTACTATCTAGCACATAGCCTTGCTATATACTATAACTATAGCCTTATTCCTCTAGATAAAGAAAGATATTCAGCCTCATTCTTATATTCGATTATGTGATACATACAGGCTTAATCTTATGATATATGGAAGTAGCACAATAGCCTTTCTTCATATGATATATGCAACGTTATTCTACCATTTATATCAAAGCAGCACAATGAAAGTAAAGGAAAAAGGAAAACAATAAAATGAATAAATTATAATACTAATTAGCGTTGTCAGAGTAGGTTTAATTCCTGCCATGCCACGAGTGGAGTATGGCGCTGAACACAGTTAGGAGATGACACTTCTGACATTCATCAAAGCATTTAAAAGCACGTTTGAGTGAAGATCTTGCACACTATCTAACTGGTGTCAGCAATTTTAATTTTGGTATGTAGTTGGAAGGAGGGAGTTTCTCAATGTGATGATGCTATTCCTTCCAAGATTGGGACACTCTATTAAAAACAACAGACGTCGAAAAGAATAATTTGGGGGTATGAGCATTATGACTGTAACTGAAAAACGCTGGGGAAGAGCGTCCGGGTTTAACATGGATATAGGCTAGGTAAGAGACACAAAAGTCCTGGATTCTGAAAAGAAAATAACTGATAGGAGAGCAGGTCAAGTGCAGTACGAGGAGCTGCAGGTAGTAGGCACTCTTGCGCGCATCGCCACAGCCTTCGATGTAGCAGAACTCATTCTTGTTGGCAACAAGCTCAACGACACCTGAAGGGAAAGGACTGTGACATTTGTGGGGTAGAAATTGTTGATGGAGCTCCAAACGCCATTGGGTTTACTTTCATTCTAATATTGTGAATTCATGAAGGAATCATTGAAATATATTTCCCTGCAAATTTGCTTCTTATGGAGAATTTTGAGGTAAGTTTTGGAATATGCACATAGTTAGATGTATCGTTTTCTGTGTTTCATTTCATCATAAAATAGTTCTCTTCTTTTTTATTATCTGGCAAATGAAAATATTAGTTATGTGATTTTATCTATGGTTGATCTGCTCAATACTTATTTGTATAAGCAAATAGATGTATGTGGATGTGTTTGCTGATACAATTGTGTGGTTTGATAAATTCAAGGCTCCTTATTTATTTATTTTTTTCTATAAAGCATGGATTTGAATGTTTAGTTTGGAATATGCCAGATTGTTTTTTTTCCAAAGGAAGGGAATTAGATTCTGCTTCAATGTTATTGAGTTTCGAAGATCTGTTCTCCAAAATCTTTTTCTGTAGTCATTATACTACATGAGATTGCATTTTTTTCTGACCATTGTGAATTGACTCACATGCAGTCGTTCCACATTTTCTATGCGGTTGCAACTACAACTTGTGGAAAAACTTTCCTCCATCCTTATGCTTCGTTGAATGTTCCAAAGCTCCCATTTTGGCACAGGCAGAATGGACGCTGGAAAAAGGTTATGGAATTTGGCTTTACCCCCGCCGTATCCATCTGCTTGAAAGTTTCTAAGCCTTTTCAATAAATGCATATCCTGAAATCATTGCATTCGCTGAGATCACAACCCTTGAGGAATTCTGTCAAACAGTTCACGTGCCTTGTCTATCGTTCATACATTTTTACAACTACAACATCTGACAAAATTCCTTTACCTGTTATATTTCGATGGATGTCCATAGCAGTATGAATAAGAATAATGCTGCCCATGAGACCACATTCCCTGAGCCATGTTTTAAATTATTTCTTGAGTATATGATTGTTAAAAAGTTATGTGTGTTATTGACAAATTTGTAGAGAAAGCAAGATAAACTATTTTTTTAAAGAATGATTTTATATATTTTTGCATTAAATCTTTCTAAAATAAATAAATGTTACTTATTTTTATATTTTTTTAAGAATGATTTTTTAATTGTTATTTTTTATTAAAGAAAATACAAAATCAATTAACTATTTAATAGAGATTTGGATTACATTATTAAAATAATAAAATAAAACTTAAATTAAAACACATTATAAATTAGCATATAATTATAATTTTTCTAGGATTTGATTTTACACAATTAAAATAAACATTTAAATTAAACATTAAACTATTTAACATTGCCATTTTATCTCGACTCCGCTAATTATTATAAAAAAAGAAAAGAAGAAAAGAAAAAATTGCATTAAAATAACGAAAATTAGTATAATTATTAATTAAATTCTAATTCTAATCCTATTACTATTAATTATTATAATCTTAAAATCATTATAATTATTAATTATAGTTTTTTTTATAACAATTTTATATTAATGATAATAATAAGAGAAGAAACATTGTCAACATGTAATATCTAACTTTTAATTATTTTTAGTATATATTATATTTATTTTATTTATAAAATTTATTTAATATATAATAATTAGTAATATAACATTTATTAAATATATTATTTATTTAAAAGTTAGTGATTAAAATTAAGTTTATAGTTATAGATAGTTACGATTGTAGTTAGGATTAGAGATAGGTCTAGGATTATGATAATGGTTTAGAATTTATTGTTAGGGTTAGAGTTAGAGTTAAGGTTAGGGCTAGGGTTAGAATTAGAGTTAGGGTGTGAGTTAGGATTAGGGTTAGGTCATGCAAATAACTAATTAACAATACTAAAATACTATAATTAACAAAACTTACATTTATTAGTATTGTCATTGGCATAATACTATTGCAATGAGTTGGTTAAAAAGTTGTGTTATTGGAGAATTTGTAGGGAGAGCAAGGTAAACAATGATTTTTCATTTTATTAAATCTTACTTATTTTTATTTTTAGAATGATTTTTTTTATGTATGTAATTGTTATTTTTTATTCACAAAAAATAAATTAGTTATTTTATAGAGATTTGGATTCACAATATTAAAATAATAAAATAAAACTTAAATTAAAGCACATCATAAATTATCATATAAAGATAATCTTCTAGGGATTTGATTTTACACAATTAAAATAAAAATTTAAATTAAATCTTACACTATTTGACATTGCCATTTTTTTTAATTTTAAATTTTTTATTAACTTCAAAACATAAATAAATAAAATAAGAATTAAATTAAAATAACCAAAATTAATATAATTATCAATTAAATTATAATTATAATTTTATTATTGTTAATTATTATAATCTTAAAAGTGTTATAATTAGATTAAGATGAGAATTAAGAATAAGGTAAAAATTATGGTTAGAACTATTATATATATATATATATTATTAATAAAAATCACTTATATATGATTAATAGATATAATGCTCCAAAAAAAAAAATTGATATAAGAAAATTGCTTTTAAAAGACCAGGAACCTGAAAAAAATTGCAGGTAGATTTCCCAAATAAAATGCACAAAGCGTGACAAACACTTTCCAAGTTTAAAAACCACCATAGCTCAAATACCAACTGTAGGCATGACTAAACATCAGAGCCCAAACATCTATGAATGACAACAAAAAGAGAAACATCAAAGAGGAAGAGACAAAAACAACCAACAAATTATTTTGATGCTACTATGACCCTGTCAACCAACATTAAGTTTTTCCTGTCGTTTGAAACCAATAGAGAAGCATTGATTGGGATGTTGTTCATCCAAACTTTGATGGAGAGGCCAGTCCTGTGCCTGAGATCAATGCCTTCGTTTGTAGCCCAGTCAACAACCTGGTTGCCAAGTCTACCAATATGGCTAATAAACACCCCCTCCAATTCACATAGATAACTTTTAGCTGCTTCTACAATCACCTCCAGTCTCCATTTGTGTAACTCACCCCATTTTAGAGCCCCAATGACTAGCTTGGAGTTGCCTTCAATCCATAGTTTTCGCCAACCTTTATCGCTGGCTATCATCAGGCCCATAATGCTCCAAAATTTTATCGATCTAATATCTTTATTTCAAAATTTATTCCAAATATTAATTTATAGATTTTTTTTGTAATGTCACTCTATAATTCTTTACTAAATAATTATTGGTTCATTAATATTTAAAATTTATGGATTTGAATGAAAAGATTTAGTTGCACTTGTGTCTACTACAAATCAAACCAAATAATTTAATATAATATATTTTATTTTTAATATTTATATATATTGGTATATATTAAATTAAAAATAAACTTGTAATAAATAATCATTTTAATATATAACAATTTTATATTAATAATAAGAGAAGAAATATTGCCAAACATGTAATATCTAGTTTTTAATTATTTTTAACATATTTATTTTATTTTATTTAATATATATTAATTAGTAATGTAATCATTTATTAAATATATTATTTATTTAAAATTTAGTGATTAAAATTAGGTTTATAGTTATAAATATTGTTACAACCATAGTTAGGGTTTGAGATAGGTCTAGGATTAGAATAATGGTTTAGAATTTATTGTTAGGGTTAGGATTAGTATTAGGGATAGAGTTAGAGTTAGGGTGTGAGCTAGGGTTAGGTTGAGGTCATGCAAATAGCTAATTAAAAATAATAAAACACTATAAATAACAAAACTTACATTTTTTTCACATTAATAAAAATTACATTTTTTTTTTCGAATCTATAAAACAATAATTACAATACTATAAAGACAAGTACTAGCCACTACGTGAAACTTGTTTAAAATTACAACTATAACTCCATGCAAGCCTTTTATAGATTTTTATTTAGATACGTCCTTGTTTTAATATGTACACATGTCTTTTAGATACTAGTTCAATCAATATCTATGTCTTCAATTTTGGTTCATGATTCTTGGAAGTTGATGGATCTCATCTCGGATTAGGAGTTTATCCCATTAAAGGCGGAGTGTACTAGAATAGGTGACCTAGCTATTATTACTTAACTAGGTAATTTCTTAATTTAATAGATCTATATATATTTATTTGTGAAATAATTAATTAATTTCTCTAAAGATAATTATTCCTTTCAAAGATTTTGTTACTATGTTGTTCAATGAATTAATTGGATTTAAATTCATGTTTTTCTTTCCTAATGTAATTTGTTTGGTATATTATTGTGGACAATGAATTTATTTTTATTATTTAATTATTTGAAATATATCACTTCCTTGCAAATATCCAAAATACAATATTATAATGTTAACGGTAAATTTTGTTGCCAATGAATACCTTGTATCTAGTCGAAGGTTATGTATATGGAGTTATCATAGGATTGATTTAAGGGGATTATCTAGCAAATCATAGTATCATTAATACTCATTATCTTGGTAAATTATCATTATTTCATAGGATTAAAATCCCTCAATTGTGAAAATTATATTATACATGTACTAATTATCAAATAATGTTGACTATCAAGTTAATTGTGAATATGAAGGACTAGAATTTTCTTTTATTATTTATACTGTTAATAGAAAATTAAAATTTTTTTTGGAAATATTAATAATAAAAATCTCTCTTAACTTGGTTTCTCATTTATGGCATGGAGTAGAGGAACTATGGTGTTCTTAGAGTTCTTGCATGCGTTAGTATTGGTGAAAATTACATCATTTGGTCACAAGCATTTGACTGATGCAAATAGTATGTAAATGGATCTCATTCTTATTATGGTTGAATAACATGTATCTCATTTTAATGACCTATATAAGGGTATAATAAGTATTCAATTATATGACATACCTAGTGTGTTAAATTGAATTAGGATTTGAAATATATGCGATTAACTTGTATACATGCCCTTGCCTATATGTATTGTGGATAGGGTTAAATTACATGTATGAATTTATAATTTATATGGTGTGCCTAGCATGTTGTATGTATTAGGATATAGTGGTCTATGTGTGATCAATTGATTTATTTGACTTGCAAATGAAGTTGATTTAGATTGAAGTGTATTGTGTACACAAGGTGGCTAGTGTGCTTATTCACATTACAATTATTCTATCTTTATGTCCTTAGTAAATTGCATGTGATTGATTTAAACAAAATTATGTAAGTAGTTATCATTGTTGAATGGGTCAAAGAGGATTTGTATTGATTTTAATGGTGTGCCTATTGTGGTTAATGTGCCAATATAAACTAAGGGTCATAATATACAGTCTAGATGTGTATCCACAAGCTTGTACATATGGATCTTATGTTAGGGTTACTTGTATTAATGGTTCTTTGGTAAACCAAAGAGTGTTATGGAACCTTTATTTTCTCATGCTCTAGTTAGTTATATTAAATACATATACTTGTATTATCATGAACTATTTGACTTTTAGGGGACGTCGTAAGTGTAAGTTCTCTCTCTTGGGAATACTTAATAGACTTGTTCCCTAGCATCTTGCTATGCCTGGTGTCATTTATGAGAAAGCATGAGTTTTTATTCTATACTCCATATTTTGTTAGTTTATTCTTAACTAAGTTTTTGATCCCTTGGCTTCACCTAAGTAGGTGGCAGTCAACTATGAAACTGTCTGGGGTGATGGACCCTAGAAAGGGTTGTGTATCCACTTTTATAGTATGTAATTTGTACGAGTCACATGATGCTTGAGTAGAGGGTCGAGTTTAGCGTATTTCAGTGCTATTGTGTTGTGATTGTAATGGAGGTAAAGTCATTTGTTGAAACCTAGTGGTTATACCCTGTGTGGGTGAGTCAAATGAGTTGGAACAATTCAAGTTGTCTGACTATGGTGCCTTTGTGAAATATATACGTAGGAAAGGCCATCAAGTGATGAGCCTTCGAGGCATTAGGTCAGGCCCCTATAACTATTTTTTTGAGTCTTGTTTTGATCTTGTCATTCTTTCCTGATGTTGTAATCTACCCTTGATTTGTAAAGCTTATCTTGGTGATCATGTACTAATTACCTATTTGATGCAGACAAGGTGGAGAAACTCACAACCAGACCCAAAATGACTAGACCTTAATAAGACATCAACCCTTGAAAAATAGAATCATCAAATTGAATCAACTACCAACAAAAGGCGTGTATTCATCAAATCTCAACAAAAGGCTTATCTTTTAGAGAAAGTTGTACAATGGCTATCCAAACATCAGATTAGAATTGTATCATAATCCAAAACACTATCCTAGAATATCTCATAAGGTTTCCTTGTAACAACATTGGGAAACATCAAACTGCCCTGCAAAAAGGCTACTAGAATTAGCCCACTTTTCCAAACAAAGTACCCTTCAAACTTCTTATTTTGAACAAAACTCACTTGAAAGAGTTGAATTTTTTGTCAAAACCTCATATTACATGATCAAACCACAATCACAAGTCCACCGGACCATCGTTCCCATAAACCCTCCATTTACATGCAAGAAACTAGGGTTTTTTTGTTTCTCCATAACAACGACTTCCCAAACTCTAATATTGTTCCCAAAACATCTATTTAGGTCTGTACTTACATGATAAACCTTTACAAGACTAGTCCCATCAACATTTAGTCAAAATCCTACTTGAGTTCCTCATTTTCATGGAAGAATTACACTAGCCCAGTACTAGGCATCACACCAACACCACATTCCTTCACTCTTTTTACCCCTAAAGCACTGAAACACCTAAATTAACATCCTATAGACCAATCCACTGAGCAACAGGACCAATACAATAGGTGGATTGGTTAATTCTTCATGTTATTACCCTCAAAACCCTTGACATAGAAAAAAAAGGAAGTCATTGTATTTTATAGATTTCTCTCACAAAATAATGAATTAGGCCCTCAAAACAAGTGCAATGGATAGTAAAGGGCACGCACTTACAAATACTAGAAATCGTAGGCCATAACAAGCCTGTACGATTCTGTACAAGATTGGAAAAGAAGGAAAAAAAATAAAATTCTAAGATATAACAGAGTTTTTAATTGATTTTCTCTTTCAAATATTCTATCCAACCCTTACAACGAATTTTCATTCCTTCTTAATGGCTTCTCCACACACCAAAAACTGACCAACTAACTTCCAATTGATTTTCAAACTTCTTGTGACCGTTGGAGGCCAAAATTACACTCTTTACACAATTTACTAACAACACATTTACATATATTCTAATGTTTGCACTCCTTGACCCCCCTAATCACCTAAACCATTACAAATGGTCTAATGAGACCTTATTCAACTAAGAAATATGGCTCAACTCAAGAAACAACATTCTATTTACCTTGACACCATTTGTCAACTTTGACAATTTCTTCCCACATGATTTGCACTTCTCACAAAATGAACACAAAGCCCTCAAAGTTGATCAATTACATAAGAATGGTCACACTGGACCTTATTTGGACTCAAGAGCTTAACTAAAAAATCTTAACACACCTTACCTATAAGACAGTTAATGAAGAAACATAGAAAAGATCGGTGCCCTACACCACTATTGATCTTACGTGTGCACCAAGTCTTGTAGATCTTGCAGATATATGAATCAAGAGTGAGAGGATTACATCACAATGGAATGCAAGAGATGTTTGAGTAGGTGAAAGGTATGTTAATTTGACCCATAATAAGTAGATGTTGTTAAACATAGGAACTAATTTCTATCCCAACTCCTAATTAGTGAGATCCTTGCTTATAGTTGTAAGTAGTGAATTATGTTATTGCTTATTAAGTAAACAAAAAAAAAATTATTTGCAAAATTAGAAAAGTCATGTCGAAATTGTTAGGATGTTTGGTGTGTAAAATGTGGGTATGACACTCCACAATGACATCCCAACAAGTGACTAATTTTGTTTTTCAAATAGATCTTTGATACAAAATCTTATTTTGTGCTACAAGTTGAGTTAGTCTAAAAAATGTAAATAAATAAATAAATAAAAGTTATAGTCCACCAATGAAAACCTCTCTAAGGTATTTATGTTGTGCGTGCAAAGGAGAAAGAAATAAAAAAATGGTATTTATGTTGATAAAACCTCTCTAAGGTGTCAATAAACAAGAAACTTAGACTTCCCTGAACATCTTCATAGTCGTATGATTGATTGTCAATCTTCGTAGAAGAATCACAAGAGGTTGAATTGGGTACTGACACTAATCCAAAACTCACATATCTTGCAACAAGTATATCAATATAAAAATGAGAAACCACCATAACTATCCTCAAGAAATATATAAATATTTTTTCTTGGACCTATAGAAACATTCTAGGTTTACATCTTTCATTTGGTGTACACCATTTAGTGGTACATATAAATGCCAAGCTAGTGAAACAAAAACTTCATAAGATGCATCCACAAGTTTTATTATTAGTTAAATTAAAGCTTAAAAAGCTAATGGAAGTTGGATTTATCAAACTAATTGATTATACAAAATGGATCTTCAACATCATCCCTATTAGTAAAAAAAAATTCAAAGTTTACATATATATCAAATATATCAACAAAGCATGTACCAAAGATGATTATTTGCTTCCAAAAATTCACATAACCATTGATCTTACCACAAGTCATGAGATTTTTTCCCTTATATATGGTGTAATGTTCCCTTTGTGAAAACTCTAATTCCCGCCTTAGAACACAAGTGAATGCAGTTAGGGTCTCGATCTTATTGATTAAGTGCTTCATGTTAGATAATTTGGAGTATAATTTACATAGCCAAATAAACATTCAAACAAATATCTTCATCTAAATACATAATGAAATTACATAAAGCCAACCACATCATATTTGGGGAAATTCAACCATAATAGGAATTGGATGGGAGAAGATAAGTCTGCCCGAAGCTATCCATCTAAGCCCAAGAGTAGATATATCGTCCCTCTTGGCCCCAATAGGTGGACACATGGTCCTTCAACCCGAGGTGGTGTGCTTAGGGGATACACTTGTACCTGCTTTCCTTATTCATCCTAATCCATCCTTAGTATGATTCAGATCCCCCTAAAGTCCATTCCAACAACCAACCATGTGTAAGTTAAGGGGAAGGTTACCATAGGAGGCTCGTAGACATCCTCTCCCTAAGCCCAAGAACGGATATCATTCCCTTGGCTCCCGATGGCATGACACACAGTCATCCGCCCTAGGAGCAACGTACCTAGAGAGAAGTCTAGTACCTACTCAACCTAATAACATTTCCTCTCAACGTTCCCCTATGATTGATTGGTGATGATGTTAAATAACAAGATGTATACAATTGCATTCAATAGTCCAATAATTAGATGTCCAAAACATACTTCTAAGTAATGTTAAAAGAATAAATAGTATGCATAATCTTGCTACCTCAAAATGTCATTAATCAATAACAAGAACCAGATGAATATCTTTATGTGTAAATTGTATTTTGCCCCATTATTATTTAAATTCATAACATATATTTATCCATCATTATTATCTACATTCCCATTGTATTTATAATAATTGTTATTTAAATGTATAGGACATTCATCCCTTCCTTATTTAAGTTTAAAGCATTACTTTATTGTCTACCTTCCTAATATATTCATAAGCATAAACTATTATTCCATAAACTGATAATTAATTAATCTATAAAATATTGACTGAGTGCAGAGATTCTTCCTTAGTTCCAGCCACGATCATCAGATTTTAGAGAATATCTTTATTAAATGATTCTTCTGCAAGAATATATTCTTCCTTTTTTTTATTCTTTTGAATAACAACATCCTTTCAAAGAGGCACGTCCCTTTATTACAAACTTTCCTCATTAATTTTTGTTTTCCTTGTTAGTTCCTGTGCCAGGGAACTATAGGCACGGCCAAATCTTAACTAGTTATTAATAATTCTCTTTTTAACCAATGAGAGCTCAAACATTTTTTCTATTTTATTTTATTTATCTATTATCAATGTATACATGCCAATTATATAACAAAACAAATTTCAAAATTCAATTATCTTCAATCTAATTGGTAAACAAATTTCACCCGATATAAGCGATTAATGCGCTTCCATTACTTCCATTACTTCCATTTAACGAATCTTTCTGCCACAATGACCATAACCAAAAAAAAATTATTTGCTTGTTTATTATTGTTTAAGGCACTTTTTACCACGAAATATTTTTCCACCACAAAGTTAAACTATTATTCAAGGGATTTAATAGAAGTATTTTTCATTTGACAATTAATTATTTTTATGCATTCTAAATATTTATTTACTTTTATTTCTTAAAATATAATTAATAAATTATTATATAGTATATGAAAAAATTAAAAATATATACTATATAATATACAAGATTTAATACATAATTTAATATATTATTAGTATATTATATTATAAAATTATTTTTAATATATTATATATTATATTAATATATTAAATTATTATGTAATATATTAATTTAACATTATATTATAATATATATTCTATATAATATGAAACATATATAACATATATAATTTAATATATTAGATAATAATTTTATAATATTATATTATAATTTTTAATAATGCGATATTTTTTTTTTAATAGTTTAATATATATTGGATTATATATTATATTAAATTAACATCTAATATATTAAATTAATTTTGTGATGAGAAACATTGTTATCTTGATTTTTTATTTATATTTATAATAAATTTATTTATTTTATATTAAAAGAATTATTGATTCAAATAATTCATATGTTTACTTTTAACATAAAATTATAATAATGAAGAAGTAGAATTTTTTTTACTTTTGTTTATTTTTAAATTTATTAATTATATTTGAAAACTTTAATATTAAAATATCAAATTGTTTTAATAAATATTATAAAATCAACCTCTTTAAATTGTAATACCAAACTTAACTTGACATTATAAAACTATTTATTTATACAAAAATATATTATAAGAGTATTGTAACTTTGTAATGTGAAATTTACAAACTACAAGTAAATATTATAAAATATTTAAATAATGTAAAGGATGTTGATTCTTTGAAAAAATATATATTTTAAAATATTTGGAGTAAGTTTGTTATTTTAAAAAGTAATTAGCATCATATTTTTTAGAGTAAAGGATGTTTCAATTCTACTAATGTGATTTAATTTTTAAATTAAAAATTAAATAAATAATTTTATGTTGTATAAAATATAAATATTATATAATATTCACAACTAGATCATGACAATATTCTCATTATTTTCATTGAAAGAAATTATATTGTTCATTGAACAAAAAATAACCATGAAAATAATCTAGATGCAACAAATGTGCATGGAAAGCTTTACAATCCTTGATTTTATTACTAAAATAAATATCCCATTACAAATTGGAGACAATATAGATTGCAACATGTATTCATTTAAGCTACAATAAAAGTTTCATTTAAGTTACAATCGAAGTACACAATGTAGTTATAGGAAATTGAACAATCTTAGACACTATTTCCTATATCAAATTAGAGAAATTCCTATCCCTATGCCTCTTCTTTAGAGTTTCAAAAGTCATAACCCTTTTAAATGACAAAGAGATTAAATTTTAAAGAGGGATATATCTAGATTGAAGACACATTTGACACTTGAGACTAGTTGAACCTCAAATTTGTAACAAATTGGCATCTAGAATATGCCTTTTTCATCCTTATCCTTAATGCAAACCTTTTACCTGCCTGTAAAAATGCTTTTACCAATCACATTTCACTTACAAGTGATTTTTTTTTACCCACATACTAGTATTTAAAATAATGCATTTAACTCAATATTTTTTAACTAGCATTTTATCTATTAAACCTTGAAAATACTCTTTGAAATTAGTTTGACATTTTGTCTAACATTTTCTACCTTATGCAACAAACTCATCTTCTTTGTCAATGCTTAAATCCTGTCATAAAAATGCCTTAATTTCATGGAATTTCAGTTCCTAGATTAAATGACTGCTTTCCAACTCAGCGAGGACCCTGGCTAATCATATGCATATTGCGAGGAAATAAGCCATTGCGGGTTTGTTTCATTTAAAAGCCCTATAGCTGCGATGCAATGATCTTCTTACACTTTGGGGAGTCAAAAGATGGCACAGAAGGTTAGGAATTTCTAAACAACAAGTGAATAACTGCCCTCAACACCAACAAAGAGTAGTTAATAATTTTCAATAATATAAAATAATGATTATTTAATTTATAGTCATATATGTAATTTTTAGTTGCTACCATTGAAAATATAATTTTATGACCTTCATTGTATTTCATGTACCTATGGTGAGATCTATGATCTAAAAGTAAATTTTGATCCCATGAGAATTACACATTGTAGGTATGTTTTACCTCACGAAATACAATGAGACCCATTAAATGATATTTTAGATTAATGGTGGTAACTAAATATTAGAATCTTTATTTAATTTAAATGGAAGGATTCACCATGGTAATTCATAAATTTTTCCATTATTTTCCAAGATCATATACATATTATTATAGTTTATATACTTGATAATTAATCCAAAATTTGAAATAATAAGAATATAATATTCTAGACTATTTATACTCTTATATATATTCAAACAAAGATATTTTCTCAAAACTAAATTGATTAAGAGTAACTTACCTAATTAGTGTCTTAGTCATATAGTTAATAAATCAATACATAAAATATAATCTCTTGCATCCACCTAATCAAAATACAAAGAAAAATATAACATAGTCTAGGAGCTTAAAAAATGGGATGTGACAAATTCATCTTTATTGGTGAGTTGAAAGGATATTTAAATATGCCTTATTTTATCCAAGAACAAAGTCCATCAATATTTAAGCATTATTTATATGATTATATTAATTTTTAAATAACACACATTCATCTTTGACAAAACAAAACAATGAGTGGATTTACATGTTGATGGGATCTTATTCTTTTTCTAAGGTCAGTAATAGCTCTATGATATCTAAAGAATAATAAACCAATTTCCTTGATGTCACTTTTGAATTTTTTGGTTTTATGCTTATTTATTTTGTTTAAGACAACTTGTTTGTTTGCTCTAGTGGAGAATTTGAACGAAAAATTTCTTTTTATGTACCTATTATTTATTTGTTTTATAAACATTGTTACTAAAACTTAGCAAACACAAAAAATTAAAACAAAACTATTCTAAAACATTTTGGAAGGAACTTCCCTGCTCTGCAGCTCTTGTTAATATTGGAATCGCTGCACTTTAAATCTTAGTTGTTTCCTTATGTTTATTAAGGTTGCTGCCTTGTCCATAATCGTTGTTGCTAATACATATTTTTTTTGCTGCTCATGTATTTCATTACTTTATATTACCTCTTTTTATATTAATATAAATTGAATATATTGTATGTTTATTATATATGTTTTAATATTATATTATGATGTTTATAATTATGATAATATTAAAATTGTTTAATATTTATTTTGTATTGATGATATTTATATTGTTATATTTAATAATTATAATATTCTATGGTAATTATAATTAAAATAATATTAAATTGTTAATATTTCTTTTTTGTAATTTATCATTTATTTATTTGTCTTTCAATGTTTAGTGTTGTAATTTCAGGGGCATGACATATGGATTTTTATTTAATATAATTAGTTTCAAATTGCCCCTTAAGATCAACACAATATACCCTTTACCACTCCTTAGGGCACCTTCTATTATCAAGGCATGCCATTTGGAATTAAAAATGTAGGGGCTACTTACCAAAGAGAAATGATATTCATCCTTCATGATACATTCTTGTCAAGTCATGGAATATTATCTAGATAATTTATTTGCTAAGTCATAAATACGATAAATTTACCCACAACTTCTTGAGCATATACTTAAGCATTTGAGAGAATATAAGTTATGCCTCAATCCTAAGAAATACATTTTTGGTACTACATTTGGGAAAGTTATAGGCTTCATTGTTTCTCAGTGAGGCATAAAAGTTAATCCTGACAAAGTCATTAGTATCATATAAATGCCACCTCCATAAAATCTCAAAAAATTGTGTAATTAACGAGAAAAATTTGAGCTATAAAAGGTTAATGATACAACTAATAGGAAAGTTTTAATAATTTTGTCACCTCCTAAAGAATAATAATATTTTCATTAGAAGGAATCCTTTCAACAAGCATTCAATAAAATCAAAGAGTATCTTGCATCACCAGTAGTGCTCATGCCACCAATCCTAGGCAAACTATTACTACTTTATATCTATGCAACATCAATCACCATGAGGGAACTCCTAGCACAACATAATTCATAGGGTCATGAAAAAGGTTGTTTACTACATCAATAGGAGATTATTGGGCTATGAGACTAACTATACACTAATAGAACATGAATATTTAGTCGTAAAAATTATTACACTACATGCTAAGTCATAAGATCAAGCTCATATCTAGAATTAACCCACTTAATACATTCTTTCAAAAACTATCTCATAGGTTGTATGAGTGAATTTAATATAGAATGTATAAATATAAAAATAATCAAATGACAAGTCATGGTAGATCAACTTGTAGGCACACCTCATAGATAATCATCCTCTCTTTGTCAAATTTCCTGATGAATCTATCTTCATTTTAGCCAATTTAGAATCAATAATTATATTTTGATGGTTCATATACCCACAAAGGATCAGACACATAATTAATTTTATTCACTCCTCAAGCTAACTTCTTTCTTGAATATTTTAGATTGGCTTTCCCCTACACAAACACTATAGTATAATATGAGACCCTCATTAATGGTGTCAAAATAGAAATCCAATGGAACATCCAACATCTCTTGGTTTACAAGGATTTTTAGTTAATTGTAAGCCAAGTCAACAATGAATATAAAATAAAATATGAGAAGATAATCCCTTACAAAAATATGATAGACTATTTCAAGAAATATTTCACCTCCATATGAATTAATCAATTACCTAGAATCAACAAAAAAAGTAATATATGTTAGGGACACCATTATATCTCTTCTAGATATGTGGCTAGATAGTACTTATTATGAATTATTGGTTGAAAACCTATTGGTCCTCAAGTATGATGCCTTTGATTCAAAACTCATTTTTAAATTTATTGGCCCCAACAATCCCTAGTATCACATTTATCTATACTTACCTCCATTATAACATCCTTCTTCCAAACCTATCACAAACATGATGTAAATTTTTTATCCAACATCCTTCCCATTTTAGTGTTCTGTTGAAGGAGCTTTGATGGTTCAGTACCGATATGCCTTAATTTGGAAGAGGCCTCTCTCATAATTATAGATGTTCACAATGGAATATGCGATGCACACACTAGTGGTGTTCTATTGGCCCATTATGGGACAATATGTCTATCATATGTAAATAAATTCTTAGCCTACCAACAACATTGAGATTTAATTCATACACCCTCACAAGTATTAGAATCCATTACTACTCAGTATTTTTCATAGTGGGGTCTCAATATTTTTGATAAAACTCACCCATCTTGGACTCCAATAGTCATAATTTTATCATCACCTCTATTGAGCACATCAAATGGGTTGATTTTATTCCCCTTACATACACTACTAGCCACCAAATCTCTAATTTCATCTTTCACTACATCATTTTTCACTATAAAATCCCTTCCACTATTGTCACTGACAATGGTCAATCATTCAAAAAT
The DNA here is from genome assembly GCA_007258455.2 of Sequoia sempervirens. NCBI lineage: Eukaryota > Viridiplantae > Streptophyta > Pinopsida > Cupressales > Cupressaceae > Sequoia > Sequoia sempervirens. The sequence goes on along the minus strand of VDFB02385371.1, from coordinate 222,856 downwards.
AATGAATTTTTCACTATTTGTGAATTCTTTCACATTAAACACCTCTACCCACCTCATATTGCCCACAAGGTAACTATCAAGTAAAAGTGTCTAATAAAACCCTCTTAAAATTTCTCAAAAGGACTCTTAATGTTGTTGGTTGTGATTGACACCTATAACTTAATCCTTTAAAGACAAAGAAGCCTCCTCCAAATGTTGTCCAAAAGTATCCACACTCATGTCAAGCTACAAAGGGTGATCATGTAGAGAATGGACAAGAGGGTTAGAGTATTCCCTTGCAATAGTTGAAGAATCATCTTCATCAAAGAGAAGATGTATGCAATCAATGGTGTCTCTCAAATCTAAAATGTGAGACTCAAAAAACAACCCACTAATGTCTGTCAAGTATGTATCCCAAGTAGATGTAGCTGGAAGACAATGAAAATCCTGCCGCACTAAATCACAAGAGGCCATATCTATAGCAACACAAGCATAATCAAATGCAACAAAATATGGAGATGAAATACAAGGCTCAAGAATAAGATCTGATGTGAGAACTCCCAAGTTCAAGAAGCCAAATGTCTCCTCTGAATCATGGTTCACACTAGAAGTGTGATCAACAATTGAAGGAACAATATCATCATTAGAAGCAAAATATACAAAGGTGTACAACCAAGATGAATGATCAACCATCCCAATAGAAAGAATCTCTCTACTCTCCAAGTCTCTATTGACAACTGAATTAGGAGTGAATTCCACAATGCTCGCATCTCCACCATCTATAATCTGATAGATGGAAAGAAGATTGTTTGAAAAATGAGGTACACACAAAATATCATTGAAATTTCCCTCCTCAATATCAATATATCCCTTCCCAATTACACTAATGTATGTATTATTTCTAACAAAAAAGGATACATAGTACAAGGCTCTAAAGAAGAGAATATAGATTGTGAAAATGCCATATGATGAGATGCTCTTAAATATAGAAGTCATCTCCTTGATACAAGGCCTACAGAATCACAAAGAGATTTCCCCTTATTACTTGATGTAGTAACCAAACCATCATGACCTTTTTCCTTAGTAGACTATTTTTCAAAGAAGCCTCATAGTCAACCTATGAGTATGAAAGCTAGAAAAAGCAGTATAATCAGGATCAATGTATTATAGACCAACTAAATGTCCTTCTTATCAATTCTGCATGCTTTACATTGCTCTCTTAGATCATTAACCTTAGTGACGTAGTCTTGTCTATTTTCAAAGTTCTTAGGATCAAGTCCCATCAATTCATTATCAATTTGATAGCCTCTTCATCTATAGTACCATACAATATTTTTAATTTGTTCCAAGCTTCATGAGAATCTTTACATGATTCAATTTAAAACAATAAATCTTGAGAAACTAAGCAATAAAGACATCCAAGAACTTTGGTATGTTCAATAATCTATTTTATCTTTTTATCTACATCATAGGTTTAGGTACCTTATTTTCAACATATAGAGAATGAATTTAATTCATTAGAGCACTCAATGCATGTTGATGCCATGTTAAATAGTTAAATGGTGTTAGCAAAGGAACCTTAAAATGATCCATAGAAAAGAAGATAACAAGCAAACAAATCAAAACAATGCACCAAGAGATCCCCAAATCACTCAACCAAGAATCCCTCCCAACAATATATGATTTAGCACTTTATATTTAGTGTGTTTACAAATGCCACTTGCCAAAAACAATGAAGTGAGCTTGATCTTAGTGCATACAGATGCCAAAATTGGCCACAAGCTCAAAGTAAATTTTTTACATAGAATGAGATCAATTTGATCATACCATTGCAAATTACATAAAAAATTATGCACTTTAAAAAAAATCACCCAAAAATATTACCGTAGGAGTAATAATGAAGCCCCAAAAGTTTCCAAAATGAGAATGGTTTAGCAACACCTGTGAGAATCTACAATTTGTGGAAAAATCAAGCACGAAAATTAAAAAACAAATTGCACCATTGTGGAGAGCACAAAATTCTACCCCAAATAAAAAAATTGCCTTCAAAGTTGGATTGCAAAATCAAAACTGTCAATCGTGAGGGGGCCATTTTTTTTCAAAAAGCTGTTGATGCAATGCTAATGTTAGCCATCCACATGATTGAATTTGACAGCCGAGTGGCCATCACGCCGAAATATACTCTTCCTAGCGGAATATGTTGTCTACTGAAATATTCGTTGGAATATTCTTTCACCGACTAGTGTAGGGAATCTTAGTAGAATCTAGAATATTCCCCTAGAATATATTGTACACCAGCGGGGGAATCTTTTGGCGATGCTTTGGAATATTCTCTTTTATGCCAATTAAATTCGTCGACTTATAGGGGTGTCATGTCCAAAAAAATTTACTGTTTTTATTGAAAAGCTTCATGGCTGGGACCTAGAGGTTACTAGGGTTTTTGAGAAAGATTGGAATAATGGCGAGATTAACTTGTTTGGCAGACATGTTATTATCAATGAACAGTTGATTTTTGAGGTTACTAGCCTATCTACGGAGGGCATAAAATTCTATAGGGATAGGAAGCAATCTGATGAAGCGGTCAACAAGTTCCTCAAGCTACTTCGACACTGATAGTATTGACCTCCAAAAGCAAGTTCCCCAAGTTCCCCAAGCGGTCAGGAGGAATTACGTAGGACCTCCAGAAGCTACTTCGACACTGATAGTATTGTTTCGCATTGGAGGAGGGTTTTGAATGTGCTGATGGAGTATGTCACTTTGGATGGGCATTATACCAGAGTCTTTGGGTATCACTTCGTCTTGCTGAATCATTTCAGGCACTAGGTTAGGATATTGTTTCCTTTTTATCTGGCTTCTTCTCTGAATACTAGTATGAAAAACCATAGGCACAACCCTATTAGGTATCCTATCCTTCATGAAGGTTTGCTTTTCCTTATTTATGATCATTTCAAAGCTATGTCGGCTCTGCCTCCCCAGTTGCCTAAGGTCAGGGATGATGACAAGGACAAGGGTAAAACTAGGGGTTCTTCTTCAAAAAAGGGAAAAAGAAAAATGTCAGAGGACCCCTCTTATGATGTTAATGAAGAGGAACTATAGTCAGAGTCATTGTCTGAGGACTCCAACTATCTTGCGACGAAAAAAGAAGAGAGATCCCACTTCCCTATGGACCTCAAGGCTGGGGATCATTATTTTAAGGAGGAGCGGGAATTTCCCACTGATGTGCTTGCTATTGCCCGCAATGGGGTAGTGGATAATTTTAGGCTCATGAGATGGGTGTTCTTCGAAATCAAGGAAATTAAGTTAAACCAAAGAGCCATGAGTAGAAAACTAGAGAAAGCCATGGAGGATAACAACAGAGGCAGTGGAAGTGGTCGAGCTATTGGGTTGTGGATGGAAGAGGAGAAGAAGTATATGGTGGAATGCCTCAGGAAAACGGTGGAGGAATTACATGATTTCAAAGGCAATCACGATGGTAAATAGGCGGATATGGAGGAGCAGTTGAGGAACATTAAAAGTTATCTCCACAAAGTGTTGATTATGAACCATAAAATTCTAAAATCAATCGCACAGACCATGAACACCATGGTGGAAAATCTGGAAAAATCCCATCAGGTTAAAACTGTTGTGTTTCTTGACTTGGACAATGAGGAAGGGCAGCCAGATAGTGGGGGACCGAGTAACAGGACCAGAGCTAATTTGAAAAGGAAGGCTGACCAAGCGTTAGTCAACATCCAGGAGATCAAGAAGTCTGCTCTCAACATGAACAATCTGGAGCAGGAAGCGGCATAGATTCTTCAGAACTTGGCCTAGCGGCTGGTTGTTTTGTGGTTTTCTGTCAGTTTTTTGTCCTTACTGCCCTAGTTTTCTTTTGTGTATCTCTTTGTGGGCAGTGTCCTATTTTTTGTCTGTGCTCTGTTAATGTTTTATCTTACGCTTTCTTACTGTTAAAGGTTTTGGGTTTCCTCTAAAACCTGTTTGTTCCATAATAAAAAAACTAATATATTTTTTTGTTTGGAAACATTAATTAGGTTAGTTATTGCCTAATTGTTTAAATCGAACACTAATCATGACAAGAGTTGTACACCTTGTGTTCCAACTGTTAACCCAAAGTGAGGCATCTAACCTACATGATTTGCTATATGATTCCAACTAGATCTTACTCACAAGCCCAACACCTTGCCTTCTCCTAGATTCCAAGTTTAACAGAGGTTAGTTAATCATTGTACTTGAAGGAGGTTAGAGCCCTTTAAGAAGATCTTGATCTAGTTGCTTAATGCAACAATTGTAGATAAATAACCATTGTAACCATTTCTCGATCTATTAGGATATAGTTAGGTTTCATAACTTAATATCTTAGAGAAGATAACCATACGACTGTGGCTTTTTACATTGGCAATTTCATTTAATCATACTAGTAGACATGTGTACCATTAATCTATTTTTTTCTGAGGTTAATAACTAGTATTATCAATATGTAATAATAATATTACTATTTAATATATTACTACCATATTATTTATGTAGGTGTAATCCACAACTTGGAGTTTACTTTCTAAGAGAATAATAACAATGGTTATACTAACCACTAGTAAATTTGATGTTAAAACATATTTCCATTACCCTAATTATCTTGTTGACACTTATATGGATCTTTTTTATTCTCACAACTATTATTACCACTTTAAATATTTGTGATTAAATGGGTAATATTTAATAGAGATAACAATGTTTTTATTGTTATCATAATTAATTGTTAATATAGTTGATCTTTGAATTATTTCATGTTGATGTTATTAATGATAATATTGAATTAATAATTAAGCTTTTTACTTAACCAATATTTTCATTTATACATTACAACATCATTATTATATATGACTCCATCAGTGTGACCAAATTGCTCTATAAATAATTGTGTCACTGCTTTTCATGTTAAGAGGAGTTTGACCAACAGGATGGTGTAATTGTCACTTTCACCATTAAAATTGTGTACAATATCTTGTGATATTAACATAGACATTAATATCAACAATTTTATTAATTCTTAAGTTATTAATAGTGTTTAAATTAACATTAATACTAAACTTATAGTATGATGTTGATACTTATATTTATACTTAATATTGATTTGAAAGATAGATGCTTTAGTATTGTCTCCTCTATTGGAAATAGAATTTAACACTATACTATCATTGGGATCATTATTAACATTTGTGATAAAAATCACCCATAGCACTTGTCAATATTATTAATAATATGATTAATGATTATATTAATAGATTCATTATATTATTCCCTTATAGGTGATATAAATAACTATTTAATTATTGCGATAATATTAAAGGGTAATGCAACTTACATGAAGATATTTTGATACTTGTATATATGATTATTTAAGTTGAATGTTACTGTAAGAAAGGAGGACCACCACATGCAAAGCCCCAGGTCACAAAGGGTCAAGATGTGGAAGGCTGCACTAACTTACCTCAACTTAATGCAGTGTTAGGAAATGAGGGACGAGAATGACGAGGACTATGAAGTCCTTCAATCACCCTACAGACCCGAAACACAGGATGGGGCTAGGCAACCTGGTTTTCAGGTTCAACACTACGCCTCAGGAAGCTCTCTATTCGAGGATGAAAGCGTGGTCCTGGGATGACAACATAGCACGCTGGCGTCTCTCAAGTGCGTTGACGTCCGTACGACCATACAACTAAAGAGACAAGGTCAAACCTAGGAAAACAAGCTAATGGCCCAGGTAACTACCACTAAAGGGCCAAAACAACAATATTAAGTAGACAAAATATTCTCTAATGTGATAAAGTAAAAATGCAAGAGTTAAGGTGGCGAGAATGATCTCACAAAGAATTTTGTTTGCTAGCTAGCTCCCAAAAGCATGTCCTCCTACACACAAAGAGGAGGAAAAATGGTGGGTGGCTATATAGGGGCATGCCTCAGTCAGACCCCCATTTAGGTGTTTCCACCTCCACGAACAACCAAGAAAGCGAGTATGATAAAGAAAGTGTTGTAACAAAAAAACACTAAAACACTACAAAACAATAAATGTGCTTACTCAACCAAGTAATAAAGTAGAGGAATGGGAAGCTTACCACCTCCACCAAAAGCACTAAAGGCTAATGGAGGAGAGAATGAGAGTACTTGAGCCTTTGCTGCAATGGTGTTGTCCCAAACTTACTCTACTGAAGTGATGGAGTGAAGTTGTTACTGCAATGAAGTGTGAGAGTGCTGCTAGAAATGCTTGAAATGCTTAGAAGTGAGCACAAGGGTGTGAATGTTAGCTTGTGTAGAGATTGTAGAAGATGAAATGCTTGTTGAAGGAGTAAATTTGAAGGAGAGAAGGAGAAAACAACCATATTCGGGTTAGTCGGCCGAAGAGGGCATTACCAATCAACTTCCAATGAGAAGTGTAACGCCTCTACAACTCCAACCGTAGGAATCTACCAAGGACGTAAGTGCCACACAGATGTTTGCATGTTGTGTGGCTGTCCCTGACAGAAATTCCTCTGTCGACGCTCAAAACAGGGCCAAGTGGAATGAAAGCAACAGACTTAGGTGTAATTAAGCCTCCGAACTTGGTTTCCTTAAAGTGGAGAAGGGAAAAAGGGGAATTTGTATAAGGGGTGCAAATTCACTCTTATATAGTTACAACAATAGTAATAATGTAGATTGTAGATACCAACAACTTAAAAGTTTGCCACATTATAAATTACGGTTTAATCTCACATATTTTTCTTTATTTTCCTTTATGAATTAGATTAGCCATATGATAAATTCATAACTTTATGACTATAAATAGAGAAAATAAATCACTCATAAATATATTACCATGAGAACTTGCAAAGTTGTATTCTTTTTATTAATCATGCTTACCAAAACTACGATGATATTATAATTCAAACAATTAGAACAATAAATTAAATGAGAATGTGTCATTTCTCTTGCTCAAGTCAATATTCTGACAAATAATCACTATTTATTAGTTTTATATTTCTTTCAAGATTTTAAAACCCATTGTTATGAGGGTCTATGCCGCTTAAGTAAAACCACAAAATAAAGGTATTCCAAAGGTGAAGAAATTGGCAATTAAATTTATAACTAACAATGTAACTAGGGTAGAGGGGCCCACAATAGGGCATCCTAACTCTTGGGTTTTTAAATTTCATACAAAATAATTTCAAATCAATCCCAATTTTGTACAACAATTTATTTGGCTACTCGCTTGCTTAAAAACATTATCAGGGCCACATCATCAAATATGATGCCACATCAACATGCTTTTTGTTGAGGTGTCCAAAAATGCTCAAAAATCACAAAATCTAATAGTAGAGCACTAAGTCATGTGACTATGTTTCGCTGATGTGGCATCACATGATCAAATTACCTACTTTTTGGAAATAAGTGTTTTGCAAGTGGATATTAAGGTGCTCTGTTGTGGGGCCCACTTAGGACTACTTCTATCCCTACTATTGGTCTTTTCCCTACTATGGGCCCCTCTCCCCTATGATGAATCGTGACAAAATGCAACCACTAAACTGTTAAATCTGAAGGTGAATGTATTGAGAGTAAAGTTATAATAATATAAAGATTTGTAAGTTATAATAAAATAAATATTTATAAGCCTCATAAAAAAAGGCTCACTTATCAAACCCTAAAGAGGCGAAACCTAATTTGCATCTTTTGTGTAAGCCAACAAGAGGAAGTGGAATGGGGAACTAGCTATGCTGCTCTACAACTGATAATAGATTCTAGGCGCCAGGAGAACTTGTCTTATTTTATTTCTTACATCTGCTGCATTTTTCTCATTCTTGTTTCTTGTTGAAGATGTTGCATCTCATGCACAACGTCTGCCTTCACAAAGGCTGAATGTGCAACTATTTATTTTATTGTTTTTTTCGTCTACTGTTTTGATATCTTTATTATTTCTTTCTATTTGAACAGGGTGACCAATCCCTATATACTTAGCTACATAGGGTAAAGGAAGTCGTAATGTTAAAACCTTGATGTGCTCATTATTGGGATCTTGGTTGTAATTTTCATTTTGATAAACATACTCTATAGCCCCCGTTGAACCCTTACCTTTAGGCTGCAACTCGCCAAATTGGAGTAGTGAAAGGTCAATACAAAAGCACAACTAGAAGGGGGTTGGGAGGACTACGCCCCCCCATACTTTTTATTATTATTATTTTATTTTCTTTAAAATAAACAAATCATTAAATTATTTTTTTGTTTCTTATTATTTTATTTATTTCACTTAATAGATTTTATTTTATCTGCTATTCCTTATGGTGTAAATAGGTTCATAGATTCACTAATATGTATGTATTTTCTTCTATATATATAATGTCATAATTTAAATGAAATACACATAATATATATTTTTTGAGGCATAACAAATTTCTCCCACCAAGGACAATGGAGCTTTCAAGGTTACTCATTTGTATGCCCTTGGAATAGGGTCTATAAGAAGGATTTCGTGTTGAGTATGAAGATTTTAGATTATTCATCAGTGCACAAAACCAAATTGTTAACCACTAGCAAAATAAAATTTTATTTCATAATCATGGCCTATCATTAAACCATCACAGGTTCACAAAATACATATACCTTTAGATCACAAATCATAGATTTCTTTTTCTACAACATAAAAAATTATTTATATTTTTTTGTAAGTGAACCTATACATATGCATTATTTAACAATGGATACTACAACGTTCACTGTTAGAAGGTAGTGTTCAAGAAATAGCACCCAAATATAACTTCATACTTGCACAACAACAAGTCTATAGGAAAAAGCTAACCACCCAACCATAATGGGTCATCAAGCCATAATTGCTCTCACCATACCATCTAGTCAAGAGAATCCAAAAGGCCCCCCTACTCAAGGATTTACACATTGTTGTACACTCACATGGCCAAGATTTCACACCCAAATAATTTCAATCTCGGGCTGCACAACTATGCACAAGAACTCATAGTTTTAACCATGGCTAAAAATACCCACACCATCTTAAGACCCATTTCACACCACACATTCACAAGAATTAGTTTCACATATCATACAAAGATTACAAAGGTTAGACAACTAAGGACTTGCCTCCAAAAAAAGACAAGCTTCCGTGAATGGTTGAGCAAGCTCTCCTGTCACATTGTTATTTTCCTCCAAAACTTCAGCCAAACAAAACTCCCTTCAAAACTCACCTAAATCACCTTATATTCCCCTCTTTAGTTGCCATAACTCTAGATATCCCTTTTGGGGTTTAAAAAATGGTCTAATAACTTCAATTTTCTCTTTTTTCACCTCTTAAAATTGGCTTCCAACTTTGTATACTGGTTGCACTTTTTAACCCACCCACTTGAGACACCAAGGAATAATTTTACACATAAGATTAAAAACAATTGATTACAAACACTCAAATTATTTGACACACACAATAACAAATTGGGCTCAATAGTGACACAACCAAGCATATCACTTCAACATGTGAAGTGGGGTGACTAGGGCCTTTTAGGATTCTCTTGTTTCCCATTGAATAACAACTCATTGTAATAGTCAGTATTTTGATAGTAATAAAATAGAATGACCAAGATATTCATAATTTACATAATTATCAATTTAATAGAAATATGAATTTACATACTTGATCTTGTTTTGGTGCCCTCTTTGTGTATTATTAGAACCCAATTCCTGAAGGCTAGAATTACTCAAATCTTGTCATTTCAATGTTAGCATTTAAAATAAGTGAACTTAATAAAACATAATTATTTGAAATCAAATCAAACTCAATATCCTAACAATTTTATTCACAAGTCATTTAAGCATAAAAAATTATTCCCAACTTTATTTACTCATTTACCTCTAGTGAACATCTTGAATAGCACTAACCTTTTGCTTGATCCGAATTATTTAGGCTGGCATCATACTTATCTCACATTCATAATAATCGTTAGTAAACATACTGATATCTTCCAATTCTAATTAAATTTCATTGTTCACACTTAGATACATGTTGATAATTGGTATATTCCCACATAGGGTATTATGCAACCAGAATGTTAACCACCACGAGCAATAATCAAAAATATGGATTTCATTTGAACTAACAATTAGTTAGACTTCTAGGACCATTTATCTCATCTACGCTCTACAATTCAAGGTGAAATTGAGCCTTACTTATGTTAACACAAATAACATCTTAAACCAAGTCAACTATTAGACAAGAACAATGTAACATTAATCCCAATTCCAATTTCCATCTACAAGGGTATATAACTATATAGACCATAGTAAACACTTCACACAACAATTAACTATTATTATCATCCATGTACTTGGACATTATTATTTTGCATGCAATTCATGGAGTGAGAGGACACATGTTCATTCTATCTCCATTTTACAATAATTTGGCACACCAAAACATCAACTACGATTTAACACCCTATAATATTGCACTCCATATTGTCCATTTCTTAATTATTTAATTTTTTTCCTCTCTTTACGTTAGGTTTAAAATATAACTCACCTAGGCCACATACCTTGAGATTCCCTATATAATTCCATCACAAGCTCAATTCAAATAAAACCACCTAAATCCTCAAATTAAATCAACTATCCAACAACCTAATGGAATTGTCAACTAAATAAGGAGTTGTAATCAATGCATAGGAGGTTGGACCTCACAAGGGGGATGTGACCACTGGTCGACTTGGTATGTAGGGATCACATGCCGGGTTATGACCACGTCACGTGGCACGTACGAAGGCGGTATGTTGCCCTGCAAGTTTGTAAAAGTCTCTGAATAGACTATAAAGTATGCAACTTTATATATATACTTATTTATTTATTTTTAAATTAAAAAATCTGATTTTTTAAAAACCAAAAATAAAAAAATTTCACCTACAAAAATTATGATGATTGTAATTATGAGTTGTACCATTTTTCTGACGATGATTGTAATTATGACATGGTCGTACAGTTGCACAAATGGGCTAGGAGGGGGATTTTTTTTATGGCCCTAGGAAAAGTTGTCTGATTTTGACAAATTGACAATCAATCTTGAGGTTTTTGAGCCTTCGGGATGCAATGGAAGGACCAAATTTGACCCAAAATGCTTCAAAATTTTAGCTACCTTTCAAATTTGACAACCACTCTTCAACTTCCAACCCTCATAGATTTGACCTCATATGTATGGTTTGGATGAAACAAAAGAAAAAACTAACTTTTTTGAACATCCTGAACTCAATGGTGAGCTCAAATTTGCACCAACAAGATCCAAGACAAACCTTAAATACAAAGCCACAAGGAGGAACCCCCCCAAAATCTGGTATTTCTATCAAGTTTTTCTAATTCTCTAGATCATCATATGATGTAAGAGAAAAGCATACTCAACTTTTCAAGATCTGCCAAGATCTCTCCAAAAAGACTAACCAAAGGCACCCAAATTGCTCTGCTACCATGTAAGAGTTAGCTATGGAGATAGCCACCCAAGATCTAGAGGCCAAATGGAAAGCACAAAGAGAACAATATGTGATGCTCAAGATTGTAATGGAATTGAGTATCCTAGAATTGATTTACAAATGAGAACCCCTTGGTTATATGGCCAAGGTGAGACATAGGATTAGACAAGATCATTATAAGTGTCTTAATCCTATGATATGAGACAACTAACTTGACATAAAAGTCAAAAAGATAAGTTATAGACATGACAACTAAGTCTTCTAGAAAGAATCCTAGGACCTAAGTAAACTTAACATGTGAATAAGTCCCCTAATGTAATGCCCATTATTTACGCCTATTATTTACATCCTTTATTTACAACTTGAACCAAAAACATAACTATATATATATATTATATGTATGTATAATTTATTTTCCCCTTAATTTTGAACTACTAAAAAAAACTATTTTATTTATTTTACATGTATATATATTTCTAAAACAAAATAATAACTAAAACTATTCAATAATAAAATTATTTAATGTAAACCATCCATACCCTTATCTTGTAATTCATATAAATAAAATTTAATTCACACTTTATTATTATTTTACATTAATATATTATAACATCATTAAATAACAACTCATAATTAATACTTTTTAACCTACATATCTATATCTATATATATAATTAATTAATTTAATTTTCACTTTTATCAAGAGAAATCATAAATTAATATTATTAACCCTACCTTCCATATTTTAAAGTAGCTTCAATAATTACTTAAAAAAGAAATCTAAAAGAAGAACATAGATTCCATATTAAAGCCCTCTGTTAAAAAAAAAAAAAAACATAAAGAAGGAGAGGCCTTAATAAAGCTACATATGTGTTTAAAGCTAAACTCTTTAATGATTTTTAACTTTTTACATTTCTTTCTCAAATCGCCTCTCACGTAGGTTTCTTTTATATTCATTTTTAATCTCTATACCTTTTTATTTGGTTTAACCCTAAAAGCTTTTGATGATAGTTGTTTTCTTTTTCCTCTTGTGTTTCAATGTCTATTAACGGACTTACCCATTCCAAATAAATTTAGTAGATTTATGTTTTCAGTTGGGAATTTCATCCATTCCAAATAAAACTATTTTCACGATTGAAGGCTACAGATTTTAAATATGGAAGATAAATAAATTTATTTGTTTCAATGTCTATTAACGGACTTACCCATATAAACATAATACACAGACTTGAAGATAACAAGTAATTCATTTATAAGATAGAAGGTAAATTATTGACAGTCTTGGTCTACTAAGGTTGTGCATGACTACAATTTCCTCAGTGTGCAAATTTTTATCTCAAAGGTTAATTTTCTAACATATTTGATAACTGTATTGACAAAACAAGGTATACTAATATAATTAAAATTCGTATTTTACATTTTTTTTATATCAAACTTTCAAAGCAATAACCTACATACAAAGTGTTCGATATCTATTCTAATTTTCCAACTAATTTATACAGAGCATCTTTTTTCAGTTGTATATATACATGTTTTGTTTTGTTGCAGATCAACAAAATATTTGGATAATACTCCATATCAGAAAAGGATAAAAAAATAGACATAACAATGTACCTCACTTCCTTTCAAGAATAAAGCAATAATTCTTATCATTCGTAGAAGATGATGGTCAGTCAAACAATTTTATACATAGAACTAAACCAAAGAAATAAAATAAAAATAAGATCATTTCCTTTCCAAGCACGAAGTATACCTTTTCATTGTTTTGTAGAAATGAATTTAAAATAGTAATTACATATCCAAAGTAAAATAGGATAATAAAATGAATATCTCTTTTTCAGTCATTCTCTTACATAAAAGATACATTTACAATAGCACAACAAATTTTTTACAATCAATCAAATAGGATAGGTTACAAAATGGAAATACTCCTCCAATATTACGATGGAAATATAGTATCAACTCGCATCTTCCTTAAAACTGTAAGCTCCCTTCAAATATGTATAACCTATAGATAATACAATTTTCTTCTGAAGCCAATGGGGTGCTCACCACCCAACCTTAGACCGAAAAACCAGTCACCCTTGAGCTTGGAGGCCATCGAAGGAATTGGGTTACACACTTTCTCAAACATGTAACAATATTAAACACATACACATACAAAAACACCCAGAACCTAGGGATTCACATGCACATTGAATCTTCCCAAAGAATCAAGAAAGGGGGAGACTAAGGAGATAATGCTACCCAATGGGGAAACATGCATATATATAAAGATTTGTATAGTATCACAACTTCTCTCCTTATATCCATCCATCCAACTCCACAAAATAACCTGGGTACTCATACCCAAAAACTCCATATTCCAATAATGTGGGTACTCTTACCCAATTCTCCACCTTCTCAAAGGTTGGAGGTTTCCCCATTGGAGGATCATCCTCTCTCAACCCCACACTTGGGGAGCTCTCAAAATCTGAGAGATCCATCCCCATACAACCCAACACAAATAAAACCAACATATAACAGTACAATAATGAATACTCACAGTATTTTCAAAATTTAATAACTTCAACCAAAGACAAACACAAAGGGATTGAAACCAACCTCTTACGCTTTCCAGGAAGAAATATGTGGAAGCGCTCGAGCTTTTCCTCCAAACTCTTTTTCACCCAAAACAACTTCTTCTAAAAACCAGAACCAAAAAGAATTACCAATTCCAAAGAAAACCAACCCCTCAACAATCCAAAAAGAAATAGATAAATAGAAGTCCTCCAAAATTTGTTTCCAAAACCACTCCTGCTTTAAAGCACTGAAGACAAATGAGGATCTTGTTAAAATTGATTCATTTACAACCCATTCCAAATCCAAATTCACCACCCTTAAAGCTAGGCCTTTTTGAGAGGTCATATCTTAATTTTAGTTCAAGATATAACTTGAATTAAGTGCCTAACCCTTGGGTTAACACCCTGGGGGTTTTAAAAAAAAAAAACAAAAAAACATAAAATAACCTTTTCCCAACCTTTTGACTCAATAAAAAAAATAAAAGTCCCAAAATACCCTCAAATATAACTTTAAAAATAAACACAACTTAAACACTTAAAATAAAACTATATAATAAAAATAACATTCCAGTCTCAAACCACTTTACAAAATTTACATCACATTAAAATTATAGTCCCTATGGACTATAGTCGGCATTGACAGGGTTTATCACATTGGGTTCCTTGAAAACCTCCAATTCCATTGGTCATGGAAGTGGTACCTGCACACTCGATTTCACTCATTAATATGTCCAATAAAATCATATAATCAAAGCAACTGAAACATATATATTCACATCATACAATTTCCATCACAATTAAGTCACATTAGAAAACCAATTCATAGTTACAACAGTCACATAAATTCATCATCATTGAATCCTCCTAATAACATTTATTCAATTTTTCATATAGTAACAATAATTCATAATTCATAATTTCATTAATTCTATTGAAGCATCCATAATCATCAATAATATCCAATATGAAGTCTAATGATCACATCATCAAAATATGAAATCAAATACAAGGTCTAGTATCAAAACATGATAACATGAATAACATCATAAAGCATCAATCTGCATCAAAACATAATGTCTAATAGTTAATACACAAATCAAACTATCTATCCAGAATAATAAAGTAGCATAGTATCAAGTATCACTGGTGGGTCTCACACCTAGTAATAATTAGCTAGGTATAAGAATTTTATTCACACCAACACCTCCTTCCCTTGTAGGTTTTAACACCTCCAAAAGGATTCTATCTCACCCTAAGATGGTACATGTTGGGTAACTTTGTGCATGATGTTGTACATTGCACTCCGATAGTGGTAATGACCAATGGTCTTAAGGCTTCTAAATAACAAGGTTTGTAGTGGTACCATGAATAGTGAGCCCATCTAAGGATTCTTGAGATTGGAGGGGTCTCCTCTGCTCTCTTCACCTATACATGTCTCAGAAAATCAAGGGTTGTGAGGCTTGGCTTAAAGGATGTTGGCCACACCTTGGGGTACAAATTTCATTCTCTCCCTTTTTATACCCCACCACTAAATATGGTTGAGGTCATCCTTGGGGTGATGAAATCCCCAAGCATTCCTCATACTTTAAAGAAATAAGGAAAAATGTTTCTATTTCTGGTCTCCAAGATCGCTCGAAGCATGAGGAGAGAGCATATGTAGACACACCTCCTTAGGTAAATAAACAAAATACAGATCCTATAGTATTTCTGATCCCCAAGTTTACACTAAGTGTGAGGGGAGAGCATACATACTCTAAAACCTACCAGACACAACAAACAATGTTCACTTACCTTAATGAAATTGAAGTGTTTTCTATTTTATAAAAGCTCAGAAATAAGACCCTACAATAGATATGTCAGTAGTTTAGGTGTTTGGTCTTTTATCCAACAAATACCACAAGTTGTTTATAAAAAGATTAATAACCCTAAAATTTCACAAATAATTGCCAAAGTAAATGCAAATTGATAAAAAGTAGATTATACCTTTCGAAAGATGTGTAGTTTTGAATAACAAACACACCAAATAAAAGAACAATTGTGCCAACCAAAAGCACAAATTCTCTTACCCGAGCCTCAAATATACCACTCCCTTCTGCAATGGCACCTCTCACTCTTGCAATTGTGCAACTCTACACAAAAAACAAAAAATGCATAAAACAGAGCAAAAACCCTAATCTAAAAGATCAATTTGTTAGCTCAAAGACAATTATCTACAAAAAGATAGTAAAAAATCAACAAAGAGATGAATATTAATAGATTGAAAAGATAAAATTTTAATGTTTGAAAACCAAATGATCTCCTTGTCAGGAAATTGTGCAGTTTTGGGAAGCAATTGTGTCCATCCCAGGAGTAGATGCTCCCAAGTTCTCTACAATTATGCCAAAATTCTCTGTAATTGTGCCGAAATTGTGCAGTTTTGGGAAGCAATTGTGTCCATCCCAGGAGTAGATGCTCCTAATTTCTCTACAATTACGCCAAAATTATCTGTAATTGTGCCTAAGTCCTCTGCAATTGCGCCAATCTAAAAGAATGTTCTCCAAACGAGTAGATGTAAATGTTAGAAATGTAGAAAAATCATGAAAAAAGGTTAAATTTAAGGACCTAAGTATCCCACCGAGCCCAAAATGTATGACCTAGAAATTTGATTAGGAAAACCAAGGATAAACAACAAACAATCGAAATCCACAATCAAATTCAACAAAAGATCATATCAATGAAGCATAAAAGAAATCGTGCTTAAAAGCAATACCATATACTTGCGTGAATCCTTTGCTTTGCTCCATTGTTTCTCCTCTTTTCACCTTGGAGAATAGTGTAATAGTACTTTCTCTTAGAATTTTAGTAGCACAATAGCATAAAAGCATTGATAATATGAGTATAATTTCTCTGCAATGATCTAGGAGGATGAATAGATGGTACAAATGCTTAATTTATAGATGTTTAATGACACCAATCAATGATCAAGATCTGAGGAGAGATTGAAAAGATTAATGATTCAAAATTGATGAGAGGAAATGAGAGGGATTTAATTGATCTCTTGATTGTAGCTAATTGATCGTATGCATGAGTTAAGAGGATTGATTGGAGTGATAACTGAGATTGATGGATAGTGGACTGAATTGATTGCTCAATGAATTCAAAGTGAGTGGGAGTAAAGCGGATTTGATTGAGGAGTGGACTGAGAGTAAGTCTCATTCAACCGATGAGGTGGAAATGCATGGGTAATTAATAATTAAATGAATTAATTATTAATTACATGTGCAAGGTGGGAATAAATAAATAAAATAAATATTTTTATTTTGGATATTATTAAGAAAAAATAGATAAATTGGATGGCTTCATGCGAGTTGAAGGTGGGTTGTGTGAGTATGGCTTCATGTGGCCTATAAGGCCAAGGTTGTATGCTTGGTTTGGTCATTGCATGCTTCTTATTCCTTCAGATCGGTCCTTGAGAAGTGTTGCATTCTCGTGTAAGGGTTGTTTGTTGTTTTTGCGGGGGGGGGGGGGGGGTTGTCTATTTTGTTCATTTTTCAATAATTTTTTCTATGCACGACTTGATCAAAGACTTGTGGTGATTATGTGGGACATCATTCAATGCTTGGTGTTGTTGGTTGGGTTGCTTGGGAGGGCCTTCATACCTCTAGATTTTAGGTGGCCTTTTGTTTGAGCTGTGGTTGTGTTTTATTTCTCCCTAATATGAATCTTCTCTTTTGCATGCATGGATAACCCTAGTGAGGGTTCGTCTCAAAACAGTGGCCTTCGTCTACGCAAGGTGAATGTTTGCTTAGAACGTTCAGTGGATCACTTGAGGCTAATTATTCAACCTGACTCCATGGTAGAGGATGTTGAATATTATAGTAACCATGTTTTGATTTGCAAGTTTATTGGAATGAGGGTTTCACTCCCATTTCTGGACTCTTCGGTGCGAAAAAATTGGAACTCAGAGGGGGAATTTGACATTTTGTTAGCTGCTAACAACTTATTCATGGTGGACTTTTCATGTGTTGCTGATAGAAATCATTCTTTTGAAGGGGGGACTTCTGCAATCAGGTAGGCCTTTTTATTAACCTGTGGCATATGGGTTTCAATTCTGCTGAGAACTCCCCTCTAGGGTTTTGGTTTGGGTTTGCCTCCCCCAACTGCCTTTAGAATGCTGGAGAAATGATATATTGCTGATGATTTCTCTTATGCTCGGTAAGTCCATTGGACCTTCACAACAATTTTTTTCTAAAAAGGTGTTCTCTTATGCTCGTGTGTGTGTTGAAATTGATTTGAACAAACTATTGTCAGTTTCAATAGATATGAGCATTGGGTATGTTTCCTGGACTCAATAGTTGGATTATGAGACTTTTCCCTTCCACTGTCATTTATGTCATGAGTATGGTCATTTACAACAGAAGTGCCCCAAAGTTGTCAACTCTTCAAGTTCAAGCAATGCTTCTTCTCAGCCAACCTAAAAGGAAGACAAGGGTAAAGCTCTTATGCAGGGGATGGTGGTGGATAAGGATGGTTTTATCTCGGTCAAACCTCGTAACAAAAATAGGGGACAAAAGAGGACTCTCAAGGATAGATAGGAGGATGAAACTTTTAACATGTTTGATGCTTTAGAGGACTTAGTTCAAGAGGAAGGCGTACCTATTGACATCTACGTTGTGGATGGTTCTACTGATGAGAAGGAACTAAGGGAGCAACTAGATTCTTCTTGCATTCAGGCCTTGCTGACAAGCCCTTCTGCTCAGTTGGATTTGGGTTTCTTTCTAATCCTAGTCTCAAAGAGATCAGCACAATGCTAGAAATGTTTTTGGGGTTTGGGAATGCTGGTTTTGGACCTATAGTTGAAAAAGGTGTTGAGGATTCCAGTAAAAGTAAAGTTGCTTCTCCATCTTTAGGTTTGTTGCAAAAACCCCTTAAAAAGGGGTTCTCTGAGAAGCCCCTTAAAGTGGGTAGGAAGAAGGATCAATAAAAAGTTAAGTTAATTAGGGAAACATTGGTGGAGTTTGGTTCGGTGAGGACTATTGATGCTCACTTCACCCAATCCCAATGATGATTGTGTTATCTTGGAATGTGAGGGGTATGAATAGAATCCCTAGACAAAAGGCTATTCGAGATTTAATTCGTGGACAGTCCTGATTTGGTCTTCCTTTAGGAGACTAAATTTTCTATTGCAAGTATGAAGAACTTGGATAATAAGATTTGGGGTAGAGGTATGCGCCAGTGTGTGGGAGCTCAAGGTAACTCTGGGGGTCTTGCTTGTTTATGGGATATGCACAAAATTGTTCCTATTTGGTAGCTCACTTGTAGGTATTCTATTTCTATTGTTGCATCCAGTGTGGAGTCGGGGGAGGTAATCCTCTTCTCCAACATTTATGATCCTACATATTTCCTTGGTAAAATAAATTGTGGTAGCATATTAGATATCTATTTTCTTTGGAGCAATTTCTTCCTTGGATCCTAGCAGGTGATTTTAATTCTATTTATTCTTTGGAGGAGAAAAGTGGGGGTACTTATCGACTATACCCTTCCTTGGCACTTCTTAGAGAAAATATGGATTTTTTGAATTTGGTGGACCTCAAACCGGGGAATGAGATGTTTACCTGGAACAATAGGAGGACTGGGAATGTGGCCATCTCTAAAATATTGGACAGGTTTCTAGTTTCTAGTTTTTGGGTTGGTGACAGTTGGGTGACAAATTTTGAGATTTTGGATTGGCCAGACTTGGATCACTGGCCGATCAAATTCTCTACCTGCTTGTCTAGATGCTCTAAAAAAAACAAGTCCTTTAGGTTCCAACTCATGTTGTTGTGGGATGCGTCTCTTCATGGTCTTGTGTCGGGATGGTGGAGTGATGGGAAGCCAACTTTTGGGATTGCTATGTACTCCTTTTCCAAGAGGCTGCAATTTATTAAATATATGTTAAAACATTGGAGTAGAAATCACTTTGGCAATGTGTTTCAGGCTAAAGGGTTGCTCAGGAGCATTTGGACTATGTTACTTGGTAGGTCCGAGATCAAGGGGTCTCTGAGGAGTTGAGTAAGGAGGAAGCTTTGGCGGTGAAAGTTGTGGAGGAATGGGAGCTTTGGGAGGAAATCTTTTGGAAACATAAGTCTTGTATTGATTGGATCCAAGAAGGTGACAAGAATACTTCTTTCTTTCATAATTCGGTCAAGGATAGAAGACAAGGAAACAACATGTCCTCTCTCATGTCTCATGAAGGGGATCTTCTTTTCTCTGCCGCTGAGATTTCAAAAGAGGTTGTCCGTCATTTCTCTGCTTTGTTTTTTGATGATGCCCCCCTGTTAGAGAGGAGGAATCCACAATCTTAGCTTGCATTCCTACTTTGGAGTTTGATGATATGAATGAGTCTCTTCTTAAATCGATCTCCTTGGAAGAGTTGGAGGTCATTGTGTTTCAAATGAAGAAAGGTAAATCTCTGGGTCCTGATAGTTTTATGATTGAGTTCTTTCAGGAGTTCTGGGAAATTATTAATCTTGACCTTCTTGAGGTGGTTCAGGAGTCCCAAAGGAACATGCAAATGCTTAGGGCCTTGAATGCCACTTTTTTAGCTCTTATCCCTTAGCGTGAGGGTGCTAACTCTTTTGATCTCTTCAAACCAATTGCCCTGTGTAATGTGGTTTACAAAGTTATTACTAAGTTGATTGCTGAATGGTTAAAGCCGCAGCTGAGCAAGTTGATCTCTAAGGAGCAAGACGGTTTTGTGGCTGGCAGGAAGATTCTTGATGGGGTGGTTATTGCGGCTGAGGTTGTTCATTCCATGGCTTCATCTAAGGAGAAGGCTATGTTTATTAAATTGGACATGGCTAAAGCTTATGATTGGGTAAAATGGGATTTTCTCTCCAAGGTTTTGAAGGCTTTTGGGTTTGGCAGTGCTTGGATTGAGTGGGTTATGAGCTGTGTCACCTCCTCCTCCTTCTCTATGTTGATTAATGGGGAACCCTCTAAACTTTTTGGGCCTTCTAGGGGTCTGCGGTAAGGGGATCCTTTATCCCCATACTTATTTATCTTGATGGCTGAGGGGCTTGGAAGATTTATGGTATCTCGAGTGGAGCTTGGTTTAATCCAAGGTTGGCGCTGGGGTAATTGTGTTCCCTCTCAATCCCACCTGCAATTTGTGGATGATACAACTCTAATGGGCTTGGCCAAAGTGGATGGAGTGATTAATTTGTGGAGGGCTTTGTATTGCTACTTGGCTACCTCGGTACAAAGGATTAATGATAGTAAGGCCTCTATTTATTTCTTTAACACACTAAAGCTTATTCAACAGAAAATTTCTAGGATTCTTAGATTTCAAATTGGGTCACTCCCCTTTGTTTATCTGGGTATTTCTATTGTTGTCTGCTCGCTTCCAAGGTTGTATTGGCAGGATGTGATTGAGAAATTTCATAAGAAGGTCAATCACTAGACTTGTAGATGGCTCTCTATGACTAGCAGAGTTACTCTTTTGAAGTCTGTGGTTCAGGCTCTCCTATTGTATATGTGTTTTGTGTTATCTGCTCATGTCAACTTTGTCAAAGATTTTGAGTTTTTTTGTCAACAATTTCTTTGGTTTGGTAATATCTCCTTTTGAGGAAGTGGAGCTTGGTGAAGTGGGAAGATGTGTGTCACCCAAAGTAGGAGGGTGGGCTTGAGTTGAGACAGGTTGATTTAAATGGGGAAGCTTTGACGAATTTTTTTTATTGGTGGTGGTATACTCAACAGCAGTAGAATTGGGCTAAGATATTCACCTCCAAATACCTTGGAGATGTTGAGAGTGGGGATGTGCCTTGGTATAATCTTGTGGGTAAGGGATCTATGGTTTGGAGTACCTTGAAAAAGGGAGCTAAGTTCATTAAGCAAGGCTTGTTTTGGATCTACAATAGGGGTTTTGAGGCCCTTTTCTGGCATGATTCTTGGGATGGACATCCTCCTATTTTGGTTTCTCATCCTCATTTGCAAAATTTAAGCAAGGTTTTTTTGGAGGCCTGTTGGAGCCATGTGGCAGACTTCAAAACCTCACAAGTTCTTGGGCAGGCTATTATTTATTGGTGGGAAGACTCACAAGAGTGGTCTACTAGGGGATTGCTGGAGGATCATCAAGAGCTTGCTTGCATTATTACTGGTCGAGTTTGCAATTCTCTTTTGGACAAGGATGTTTTGGTCTGGGGTGAAGACAAGAAAGGAAATTTTTTTGTTTCCTTCGGTTATCAGGTGTTGGATAAGCAAGCTTGTGGGGGTATGGGGGTCACCTGGTGGAAGCATATTTGGAATAGTTTCTCTTGGCCCAAGTGCAACTTCTTTTCTTGGCTTGTGATGCGGGGTAGATACCTGACCTGGGAGAATCTTTGGATGCATGACTTTCAGGGCCCATCGAGGTGTGTGTTGTGTTATAATAGTGATGAGAATATGTCTCACCTCTTCTTCCAATATTCTTTTGTTAAGTAGCTTTGGCATTATTGGTGGGATTCCTGGAACCAACCATGCAGACATACTTCTTTATTGGATGATTTTTGGCTCAAGTTGGGGAGGTCTCCTACTAAGACCTCTTTCCTCCACATCGCCTGGTCAATTGGTTTCAATTTGATTATTTGGCATATTTGGTTGGAACACAACCACATGATCTTTTTGGACAAGAAGCTTCAGGTGAGACAGGTTTGGATGAGAATTTTGGGGACCATCCAAGAGACTTTGGCGGCCATCTTTCTGTTCTTGTGGAGTTTGGAGATGTGGGGATGGTTTAGAGTTTGGGGTTTCCTACCTGTGATAAGGGTAGGCTTGGTGTTGGTTTGAGGCGAAATGGTAAAGGGAAGATCTTGCGGGAAGGGCATTGGAGGTCTCCACCTGTTGGGGTTTTGAAGATTAATATCGATGGGTCCTCTACAGGTAACCCAGGTCATGCTGGGGTGGGGGTGTTGGAAGAGATAGTGATGGTGTTGTGGAGTTTCTCCTTTCAGAATATTGTGGCCAAAATTCTAACAATTTCATGGAAGATTTGGCTATTCTCATGGCTTTGAAAAGGGCTTGTGCTCTTGGGTGGAGAAGGATAATTTGTGAGTCTATTCCCAAATTGTGGTTGACTTTTTGAACAAGCATCGATTGGAGGAGGTGAATTGGTAGTTGGCTGTTATGGTTAGACAAAACATTTCATTGGAGGGAGTGTTGGATTTTGTCACCTTTTTCCATATCCCACGGGAGTGGAATAAGGTGGTTGATGGATTGGCCAGATGGGCATCTGAGTGGAGAGGTGGTTGGATGGTAAATGATTGGGGTGGTCTATCGACGAACCTTTCTCAAGAGCTGGAGGAGCTTATTTCAGAGGATATAAGATGTTACCTAAGTATCACTTGATGGCTTTTTGTTGGCCTTTGGCCCTATGTGGGATTGGTGTAATTCCTAACTTTGTATTTTGCTCTTGATGAATAAAGTTTTTACCCTCTTTTTATTAAAAAATAATTAGATAAATTAAATAATTAAAAGTAATTATTTAATTTGAGAAGTGGGAATTAGATAAATGCATTAATTAAATAATAATAAATTATTTAATTAAACTTTGAAATATGAGGATAATTAGTAGATTAATTAAATAATGTTAATTATTTAATCAATATAGATGAATAATAGTGAAATAAGTAATTTAATCAAATAATTCAAAATTATCTAGTTAAAGTGGGATTGAGAGGAAATTAAAATTAAAAATAATTAAATAACTATAAAAAAATCATTTAATTATCAGGATGAAGTGAAAATGATCATTAATTTAACCAAATAATGAAATTATTTAATTAAATCTTGAAGATGAATTAAGTTAGATGATCGAAAATGACATGTTTTGGAAGAAATACGTTAGTCAGATTTGATTTTCTACACAGACATACATATACATGTCATGTATATAATATATTAAACACATATTACATATACACATGTGTACACACATACATACATGAATATATACCATATATTTATGTACATATAACATGTACATCATTATATCTATGCATGCACATGTATATACACACACATACAATATAAATACATGTAAACACACACACACATACATACGATGTAAATATATATACACATGTGCACAAACACACATGTGCATGTGCGTCTTGAATTGAACCCTAAAATTACATTGAATTGAAACACAAAACAATTATTTTGAATGTGCAACTCACAAATATGGATAATTCACTTTTCACACATACAAATAGGGAGATTAGGAGATTATGATTAAGTTTAGATGACTTGCAAACTATAGTGGATTGCAAAATAAACTACAAAAAGATATTAGATAGTTTACTTCATATTATATGTTAATTAGGGAGTGTTTCACCTTATTCTGGTGAAACTTTAGTAGCTATTCTCATCAAATATGAGAAAGAGTTTCAAGTGATGTTTCATTGAGCACAATGCAAATAAATGCCAAAATAAATTATCAAAAGGGATTGATTTCCTCAATATGCCCCCAAAACTAGTGTTAGGGAATGTAGTGTAGGAAAATGCATACCCTTGCATTTTCACACTTGTTTGGGCCCACCTTGCTTTGTTTATCCTTATTTATGTCTTAATTGGTCCTATTTTGCATCCACAAGCCTAATAGATTATATCTTTTTATGGCCATTCTTGACAAACATCAAAGCGTAAATGATAATTTAATGATTTTGGTTGTGTGTCCTTGATTTTTAGACTGGGACTAAAATGCCACCTAGGGCATCTTTTTCCTCCAAAGGTCTTGGTACCCTGATTTTAAAGGCGTCTTAAAAGGCACCTTTTTGGAGTCTGTGCCTCGAGTTTCAAGCCTCGAGACTAAGATGCCACCTAGGGCGTCTTAGTCCCCCTCAAGTTATTTTCAAGATTTAATTTCAAATCTTGGTAGGATTTACCCTCCTTTAATTAATGATTTCATATGTTGGTTTGGTGTGGTGTAATTTTGGGATATTAATCATGGATAAGTATAAATACAAGGTTCTTTCACTCCTTTTCACCCAAAAATTTTACGAGAGCATTCCAAATAGCATAATTGGAGTTCACAAGAGCATTCAAGAGTAATTCATCAAGCATTTGGAGCCATCATCAAGATTCAAGCATCATGTCAAAGATATTCTTGCATCATGTGTGTTTTTGAGCTAAAATTTGTGATGTAGGGTTTTGATTCAAGCAAGCAATTCAAGTTAAGATCTATCAAGCATTTCAAGATCTACATTCAAGCTAGCCACTTCACACAAGTTTTCATATTTCATAACAAGGGTTTGGTGAGTTGAAACATAGCACTTTGTTCACTCATCATTTCCCTTCATCATTTCATTTCATTCCAAGGTTTAATTACTAACAAGGGGTTTGACCAAGATAAACCACTATTTACTAACAATCAACAAGTTTTTCTCCTCTTGTGTGTTTGTGTTTGCATATTTAGGTTGAAGATCATTTGAAGTGAAAAGTTGCAAATTTGCATTGCAAAGTTGTCATCTTCATAGAAAGTCACCTACAGACCAGATCTGGAAGTTTCAGGACTTGAGATCTTAGAAGAAGGAAGTGCATACATTAAGCCTCAAGATCACCTTCAAAAATTGCAGAAATTCAAATCGGGACTAAGAAGACAATAAAGGCATCTTAGTCCTCTTGGAGGTATTTCACAGAGATTCTTTCAGATTCTGTTCGGACATCTGAAGATTTCGTGTTTGCCCTAAAAAATAGCAACGAGACTAAGAAGACATTAAGGGCGTCTTAGTCCTCAAAATATTTTGACAACATTTTTGCATTTCCAGAATCCTTCACATTTCTAGACTTCCCAAGTACATACATCCTAACTTGATGTTACTTAATTTTGTTATTTGCATTCATCATTTGGCTTGCATTACTAGGTTTTGCGAGTTGAATATCAAGTTGTCTTTTCCAAGCTTTTGTTTGGTGATGAACCCTTCAAAGCCTAAGGAATGTTCCTAGGTCTCCCTTGTTGAGAATTAACTCACCTTTGTGTTGATAGTCAATCCAATTTTTGGGATCCTAGGTTTCCTTGAATGAACCATCCCCCAATAGAGGAAAAATATGGATTAGGTATTCCTTTCTTGTATTGTGAGTCTTGTTGATGGTCAAAATAGCACAACAACATTAAATAGAATATTTCTATCCTATTTCTCCTGAAAAAGATAACAGATCTAAAACCACCTATCTTCCAAGGTCTATGTAGTTGGTTCTCAACTGTGCTGATGTTACTCAATGGCCAATGCAATTGTAATATTCAAGGGGCCTACTGGTAGAAACAAATACAAACTGCATCATGTGAACTAATCCACTTTGGGGGTTGTAAATAAACAAAAAAAGATAGAACAAGGCTTTAGAACAACAAAACATGAATATAAATTTCTTCACATCCAAACATGTATCTTAACAATGAGTGCTTTCTCAATTAACCAAAACTATAAAATGATGCAATCCATAGCTTGGCCTATACTATTGCATACATCATAGTGAAAAATTCAATAACCATATCCATTCATCAAAAAACTTCATTCCAAAATCAAAACACATCACCAACTCATTGCTAAAATTAATAGATCAATAGATATAAATAAATTCCATTCATAGATAATTCAATGAAATAATCTCAGATCCAAATTCTTCTATTGATTTGCATCAAATAAGAAACAATTATGCACAACATTCACTAGCATACAAATCACTATGATTCATTAACATCATCCCTTAACTACTAAACTTGAAAGTAACATGAAACTGTATTGAAAAATTCTAAAAGTATCTAAGTATCCTTGCATAAAAGCTTGTAAAACAAAGTTTCACAAAGTATCTTGCTTGAAAACTTATAAAAATCCTAAAACTACACTACTGAATTTGACACCATTTTTTGACGGATGTTCGTCGGTTGTTCGACAAATCTTTGTCGGACAAGCGATGAAATGACGAAAATAATTTCGTCGCTATTTTTTTGTCGAGAGGTCGACGATGAATTAAACGTCGAAATAATGGCGCAGATTCTTCAGTTGTCGGCATCGTAAAATGACTCAGACTTTCGTCAAAATATTGACAAAAACTTCGTGTATCCACTGACGAATTACACCAGAAGTTCGTCGCCATTTTGACGAAATGGGCAAGGAGTAGCGTCAAAATAACACCAGACATTCGTCGCCATTTCAACGAAATGGGCAAGGAGTAGCGTCGAAACAACACCAAAAGTTAGTCAAAATTGCGACACAATGGGCAAGGAGTAACAACGAAACCTTTGCCGCAGCTATAGCAACTTCGTCGAACCTTTTCGGCGATTCGTTGGTGTGTTTCGTTGAAATTGTGACGAAACAATGCAATTTTTTTTTTAAAAAATATTCATTGAAATGTATCATCGCGGAGACTGACGACTGATCATACATACAGACTGCATATTGGTTTGATGCTTCAAATGATGCATTTCTTATATTGAAAAGTGTATTACCTTATTGAGCTTCTCTTTGTTTCAAGAATAGTTTAATATTCTCTACTTAACAGGGCCAACCACGTGATGGTGGAAGCTCATTTGGCCCCTCCCGCCCCTCACATCACTCTCAATTCTCCATACCCAATCATATAGCGTTAATCATTCATTCATCCATTAATAACATATAACATTCATTCATTAACATATAACATTCATTAATTAAAATATTCACATTCATTCATTAACATATAATATTCATTCTTTCAGTTTTTACATATTATCAAAAATATGGTTGTCATGATATGATAACATTCATTCATTAACATATAACATTCATTAATTAAAATATTCACATTCATTCATTAACATATAATATTCATTCTTTCAGTTTTTACATATTATCAAAAATATGGTTGTCATGATATGATTACAATCACTTTTTTTTGTTTCTTTTTAAAGCACATAAAGCTGAAGTGGAGTATCATTTTCTAAATCAATATCTATCCCCCTTTAGTTGTTCTACCCTCTGCTCGTGATCTTATTGTACTAGTTGTCTGCTCATGACGTGGATGCCACCAAGGGGGGTCTGCTGCAATAAGAAAGAAATGTTAAACTGATATGTTTTATTATTATTGTTACAAGTATTTCATTAATTAAAAGAACATTAGAGTGGCTCTCTTTACTGATGGGTCCACATCATGTTCCTAAACTTTTGTTATAGACTCATGCTCAACATGTTGAACACCCTCTAAATCCTGATCTGCAGTTGAAACACGAAAGGTTACATTAATTAATACACCAATTGAAATTAAATATGTTTAAGAGAACATAAGGGTGGTCCTCTTTACCTAATGGGGCCACATCATGTTCCTGATCTTCTCTATCCTGATCATGCTCAACACATTGATAACGCTCTAAATGCTCTAAAGTTGAAACATGAAAGGTTACATTAATTAATACACCAATTGCAATTAAATATGTTTAAAAGAACTTTAGAGTGGTCCTCCTTACTTGATGGGGCCACATAATATTCCTGATCTTCTCTAGCCTGATCATGCTCAACATGTTGATCACGCTCTACATGCTCTAAAGCAACGGGATGCACACCATGACCTTCATCTGCACGTTGTGCTCCACCCTCACCAGGCTGCATTCCAATGTCATGTGCAGTATTATCATTGCTTGAATGTTTAAAACAAATAGGCATGTAATTACTTTATGGTGGAAATTAATATTGAATAGATTGCACAAGTATTCAATTTTAAATAAACTTTGTTGAGTTTATTTACTGCGTGTCGGATGCAATGGAAGATTGTGTTTGCCCAGTCAAGACTCTTAGGCGCTCAACCACGGCTCCATAGCCTTGCTGGAAGGCAATAGTTAGGTCCTCTTCTGTGGGAACTCTGTTGAATTCAGAGCCCTACATTTTTGCATAAGATCATGAATTTTACTTCTATGGTGTGATAAAACCAAAATTGTTTTCAATTTATTATAATTTGGATGCAATATTTCATTTATTGATACTTACAATTCGTGTGGCTAATTTCATATAACCACTAGAGCCAAGTTTGTGTTGCCCATGCTTTTCTAGTCTTGCCTTTGTTGCCTTCGGCGTGTTGGGTAGCCTATGAAAAGTTTGAAATACGTTAGATTATGTAAAAATAAAGAGTAATAAGTATATAATTACATTGTTGATAGTATCACATACCTTCCTTGGCATGGTGGTGTCTTTTCTTTTTTCTTTTCAGTCTTCTCCTTTCCATCTGACACAAGTCCTTCCACTCCCTCTCCAGAATCATGGGGGGATGCTCGTACTTTTTGTTCTTCTCTAAATGTGACCTATATTGGTCCCTCACATACTTTAGATAGGTACCAACTTTCTTAAGGACCTTGGTTTGGTTGAATGTTTTATCACCGAACAACACAACTAAACGGTTAATGAGCTCATCTTTTAAATCTTGATTTTGGGCATTCCACCATGTACATATGGTGGACCCGAAGAGCTCCAATGTAATATCACTTAGATGTTTATAAGAAACATCATTTCCTACAAAATGATCATGGGATCAATAGTCTAAAAAGAGCGATCAATAAGTAAATTTCAATTGGATTATATATAATAATAATTAAAACATTTTAAAGTACCTGGGACCTTCTCTATCTTTATGGGAACAGAAAAATCTCAGTCACTACAAGTGTGACCGGAAATGTTCCTGCATTTGTAATATGGGAAGATCCGTAGTCGCTAAAACATCACCAAGATTAGTGACTCGTATCCCTGTGCACATGTCCCGACATGTTCTGCATGTGTGTTCGCTAAGCGAGGGTGCATTAATGGATGCCTCAGATGGTATAAAAGGTCGATTTCATATGATAACATAGGCATGGATGATGGGACTGACAGATGTGGATGTATGTAGGGAAGATCGATGGACACTTGAACAACCTCACCGGGCATCACTTAGTAATTTCATCACACAAGAGCATCATGAGGAGGAAAATAACCCTGTAAAAACAACACATATTTTAGTTCATGACATAAAGAGTACAAAATATAAAACCATGAATGAACTTATGTTATAATTAAAGACCTCATGACAACTTACTTGCAAGTTTTGTACTCTCTTAGTCAATATTTTAACCCTTTCTCTTATCTCATCCGTTTGAGGCACTATGAATAACAACTGAAGGATTTCTTCATTGCATTTTTTTGATCTTTAATAGCATTTGAGAGGTTTGTTGAATAAGCCGGCGTCATCATCATAAAATATTGACTGCACCTCACTATGGATGCTCTCCTTATTGTTGGTGCCTTTCCTCACTGATCATAAGAATATTAAAAACATTATCAAATTGAATCAAAAACTTATGAAAAAAATAATAATAAAACATTTTTCTCATATCTAATTTGTACAATTACAATGAGGTAAACCTGTCAGGTAGAAGTGCTTGAAGATACATCATGATTTGTGCTCTGGGCCAGAGCCTTCTCCTTACGATTAATGTCCCCCTGTGAAAAAAATTAAATATATAAAAAAAACATTACCGAAATGAAACCAATAGACTTACAAAAAAAAACATAAGAATAAAATGGTATATTGGAGTCATTAATTGGAGGTTGGGTAAAATGGTACATAGTACATACCACCTCCATAGTAACTGTGTTTGTAACTAAGCGATTCAAATTGTAATCGATTAACAACTCTTCCCTTGCAGCTATTGATTTTATCGCACATACGAATACACGGTTTCCCTCACGCGCCTCGAATATGCAATTGGGTTGCTTATTTGTTGACCCAGGTCGTGTACTGTTTATAAACCCTGCAATATTCCCCGATGCTTTTGGCCTTCCGTCAATGGCACATAGCCACTTTTATTTTTTATTCTTATCTTTTAGTTGTATATAATTTGCCGACAAGGCATACCCACATACTTTGTGTATATCAAACTAGTTTCATCCAATATTTGTAATCAGAATAAGGTCCAAATATACCCATCAATTTAGTAACTTTTGTCCCAATAATTTTATGTCATCCATAAAATAGGCCCAAACCATGTAATGATGATGGTGTTATGCGATATATCCTCTCGTTGACACAAAAATTAGTGTTTATCCTTGGGTACCCATTGTTTCCATAGATGTTTGTACCTCAAGGGCACCTCGACATCACCTATGCTCTCATCATCATAAGAACATGACCCCCCTTCAGCAAGAAAAAATTCTATGCATTTACATAATTTTCTTCTAATCTTTTGACCTCTAGTTGATCTCCCTCTTTTAGACATACTACATGTCTCGCTTTCCTCTTCTCTTCCTGAATTTCCCTCGCTCGAGGAAGACATATCTAACAAATACCTATTTTGTGGTACCTGCACTCATCTCTACCTCTATATTCCTCCCTCCCCCTCCATCTGTAGAAATGTCTCCCTCTCTCTACCCATCCATCTCACTTCCTATCTCTAGAAATGTCTCCCTCTATCTATCTTACTCACTCCATCTCTTCTACTCTATATCTTTATCTTTATTTCTCGCTCGATCTCCCTCTCAATCATCTCTCTATCTCTTTCTATCCATATACTACTCAATCTCCCTCTCTCATCTATCTATCTCTTTCTATCCATATAGTTCTATATGTATATCTCCCTATCTCTTTTCCTATCTCTATCTATCTCTCTATATTAGCCTCCTCCTCTCACTCTCCCTCTCTCCCCCTCTCTATATCTCCTCTTCCCCATCTTCATCTCCTCCTCTACATATCTCTCTCCCTCTCCCTCTCATCTCTCCCCATCTCCCTCTCTTTCTCCTCCCCATAAATTTCATCTATCTTCATATCTCAACCTATTTGTCCTCTTTATCTCCCATATATCTCTATATCTATCTTTCTCTCCTATCATCTATCTCCTTTCTCTCTCTCTCTATCTCCCTATTTCTATCTCCTCCATCTCTATTTGTCTTTTCTCTACTTATCTCTCTCTCTCTCTCTCCTCTCTCTATATCTCCTTATATTCTATCTGCCATCTCTCTCTCTCTCTATATATATATATCTCATCTCCTATCTATATATTTATTTCTCCCTCTATCTCTCTCTATATCTCTATCTATTTTTATCCCTTTTCCTCTCTCATTCTATATTCATCTCTACCTCTATCTATAGGGAGAGATACGAAGGTGAAGCATTGGATCTTCCCAAATATCCACCAATCTCAACACTACTCCCAACTATTTTGAGCATTTAAGTACATATTGTATGCTAGATTAGGAGGTATGTGTCAAAGCTCATATTTATTGATGAAAAATAGGTCCAAAGTCACAAATTTGACTTAGAGTTAGTTATAGTTTTGTACAAAATTTTGAAGTGCCACATAGAGCAAAGATATTCCAGTTTTTTATATCATGTCATCAAATTTGGCACTTCATCAAGATTTGTATCTTCATCAACATTAACAAAAGCAAAGGTATGTACTTGAATCCCTTGCATTTAAATTTTTCTATATATATAAATATTTTAATATTTTCCCTCAAATCCATAATATATATATTAGTGTGTATTTATTTATTGAAATAAAGAATTAACCTAAGTAACACATTAAGAATTCTAAGGATTTGTGCTTGGAAAAAATGCATAACAAATTTTTTTGTTGGATGTCGTGTTGTATAGTTTAGAAAAGCTCAAAATATGAATAGGATTTTAAGGCCATATATTATGGTAGCTTACAATGCAAAAGAAGGAAGGAAATCTATTATCAATTTTAATCTACAATTTAATACCATATGAAAAATCACATGGAGTATTATCTAAAATTAATTATTGACATATTAATTTTATAAAATACACTTACCATTCAATAAACTTCTCCCAAGAAAGAAACCCTGAGTGAAAATTAATTGAACCCTAATTGCAGATTCATAACTCTAATCATAACCCTAATTGAACCCTAATTGTAGATTCATAACTCTAATCATAACCCTAAGCGAACACTAATCCTAATCAAACCCTAACCCTAGCCTTAAAGTTATCATATAATCTAATTATATCTCTTATCTAAATTTGGGTTGAATTATTTTTCCTTTATTTTAAATTGCATATATTTTTTGTTTATTAGATCTTATTTTATGAATATATGCAAATATAATTTTACTTCTACATTCATTCTATGCCTATTTTTTCATGATATTTTAACATTCATTTTTTGGAATATTAGATCATTCTCACACATATAAATATGAAACCTCAAAATTTTAAAATAATATTCAAGTTTTCCGGGGGTTCGCCCTGCAGCCCGAACGGTCGGTATGGTTGGGCTAAGGCTTTGGGTTCGTCCCATGTAGGTCCAAGGTTCGACTCACGCTGGCCGGGTTAAAGTGGAGGAGTCCTGTTGCGGGCTCGGGGCTTCTCCCTAGGGGGACTAGTTTCGCCTTGGCTCGCCCCACCAATACCCCAAAACTCGGCACAAAAGTAAGCTCGAGGCAAGGTTTGGTGGGAATCACCGGGCCTTGGTTGAGATACCTCTGGAGCAATAAAAAAATAAAAATTCAATTTTTCCCCACTTCAATTTATCATTTATGTTATTTGGAATTAAAAATATTTTAAATCATACCTAATTCATCTAAAAAAGAAAAACAAATTGATATATAATTTTTAATTAAATACATTTTAACTTATTTTCTTAGATTGTATAAGTATCTTTCTTTATTTACATTTGTACTGCTTATTTACAATATATAGTATAAATAATATGTGGTAAGACTGGGTATTATCATCACGATTAAGTGGGCCCTCTCCCCTAATAAATGTTTTTATTTTGTAAAGGGACAAGTTCGCATGGTCGTAGATCAATCGTCGTGTGATCTCAGCTGTTCCCCGCCATCCCGTGATGACCCCACCAATTGATCGTGATATCACGGGTGAGTGCCATATGTACTGGGCCCTCTCCCCTAATAAATGTTTTTAGTTTGCAGAGGGACAAGTTTGTATGGCCGTAGATCAATCGTCATGTGATCTCAGCCATTCCCCGCCATCCCGCGATGACCCCACTAGTTGATCGCAATATCACGGGCGACCGCCACGTGTCTCATCCGGTGAAGCTGAAGGAATGATAAATACTTTGATGGGTCTTTAATACATTATGCTGCGGGTTACTAAAGCAGTTATAAGATGCACGTGTTTTAAATCAACGAAGATGTTATAATCCTGGTAGAAAGGTGCTCGATGGTTAATAACAAGGTTGGAGATTGTGTTGAACGAACAAGATTGCCGATGGTTGAGATCCATGGTTGCCCGCCATCGCATGATCAAAAGTTGCGAGTTCTTTATTGATTGCGAGACCACGGGCGGGCACCACGTGTCTCATCCGGTGAAGCCTAAGGAATGATAAATACTTTGATGCGTCTTTAATACATTATGCCACGGGTTATATTTATTAATGTCTTAATATTAGTTTATAAATTGAACATTAATTATAAATATTTTAAATCAATCAAGTATTTCAATCTAAAATTTTAATATTTGACATTACAAATAAAATTAAACTAAATTCTAATTTTTAAAATCCATAAAATATTTATTATCTATTTAGTTTTACTAATTATCTAATACAATTAAATTAAATTAAATTAAATATTCATTTTATATTAATTAAACAATTATTAATTAACTTTTAGAATAAATTAACAAATAAGATCTATATAAAATCAACTTTTCTATTTTTTTCTTTGTGTCCAATCATTTCATTTTCTAAAATTACTAAATCTAGATATCATAATTAAACACAAAAACTTTATTCATTCTAATCCTAACCCTAGTTAAAACCTAACCCTATTTGGACTCTAACCCTTACCCTAATTGAACACTAAATCTAATTGTAATTGACCACTAAGTATAATTGAATTCTATCCCTAACCCTAACCCTAACTCTAACTAAACCCTAAAACTAACTCTAATAAAACCCTAACCCAAACCTACTTGATTCATAATCCCAACCCTAACCCAAACCCTAATTGAACTTTATAACTAACCTTAATTAAGTATTAACCCTAATTGAACAGTAGTCCTAATTGTACCATAACCCTAACTTTGAAGTACAGTTGAACTCTAATCCTAACCCTAACCTTAAACTTGACCCTATTTGAACTCTTATTGAATTCATAACCTTAATTAAACCCCAACCTCATCCTCAATCCTAACCCAAATTGAACATTAATTGAACCCTAAACCTAACCCTAAGTGAACACTAATCCTAATTTAACTCTAACTTTTTAGTTGAAAATATTAAAGTGCCTTAGATTTTCCCATTCATCGTCATTTATCATTCAATTCCTAATAGAACTCCAAAAATTTATACTTTTATAATGTTTTAATACACACTTAATATTAAGGGTTTAGAGTTTAAGGGTTAAGGGTTTAGGGTTAAGGGGAGAGAGATAGAGGGAGTGAGTGAGTGACCCATTTACATATTATTCTTTTATTCTTCATCAGTTAAATATTTAGTTACCCATTTACCATTAGCAGAAATGACCAAAGAATTTAATATAATGGACTACTCATATAATACCTTGCATTATGGAGCTCAATTCCTTGATATATTACTACTTATCAAATCCTTTGTAAATAATTGTAAACTTATGACTCCATTTAATCATTTAATTGGGATTTTATTGAATCAAAGCAAAAAATAGACACATAATTAAACAAATTCTCAAAAGAAGAACGCATTAAACATCATTACTATTTCATTCAAAATTCACCTAAAACCATATAAGGAGAGAAAATATATTAGACTATACATTTATTCATGCTTATAACATGCATTCCGCATACATCAAGATAATTGCATATATTCATCCAAAAACTAAAAATAGGCTATCTTTGGCTCCTATTCTATCTTCTACCCATATATTCAACTCAAAACCCAGCTAGAGCTTTCATCAGTTCTCTCCCTACAAATGAGCCTTGAATTCCCTTTTATATGACAAGGGAGCAACAAGCTTCAGGCTCAAATGTATTTTCACCACAAATTATCATTTGAACAAAATCTCCATTGCATTTGAATTTCATTTCAAAACTCCCCACATGTTGAATCTGCAAACATAGTGCATGAACTGGGGAAAGCTAAAGTTGTAACTACCATCAGAAAAGGGAACACAAATTGTCATCAAAATCCCCTTTATCGCTATCCACACAAAAAAACCAGGCAACCAAATTACCACGAAGGCACACAATTGACATCAAAATGTGCCACACACACAAAACCAACACCATCACCAACAATAACATCATCAACACAAAATTTTACATCCCACACAACTTCTTATTTACCCACCACCCTACCCTTACCAACACTCAGACCCCGATATACACACCCGCTTCTAGTTGTTGCTAGAGGAGAGGAAACCTCAACCTCCTCTTCTTTCTTGTCCTTGCCCAATACGGTTCTAGTCCATCCGCTTGGGGTTTTAATAGCCAATGGCACCACATATCACTTCCTCATCAAAGGACATATATCTTTCTACCCATATATTCAACTCAAAACCTAGCTAGCTAGAGCTTTCATCAGTTCTCTCCCTACAAATGAGCCTTGAATTCCCTTTTATATGTCAAGGGAGCAACAAGCTTCGGGATCAAATGTAATTTCACCACAAATTTTCATTTGAACAAAATCTCCATTGCATTTGACTTTCATTTCAAAACTTCCCACACACTGAATCTACAAAACATAGTGCAATATAAACTGGGGAAAGCTAAAGTTGTAACTATACCACAAATTGTCAACAAACCTTTGTTGCCATATCCACGCTAAAAACTAGCAAACCAAATTGCCACCTGCACCACAACTCTCATTTCATCCGCCCCACCGCCTACCAACACTAAACCCCCGTTACATGCCCGCCGCATTGTTGCCCAATACAAGACACCCCTCTCTCAACCTCCTCTTTATCTCTTGTCCTTTTTTGCCCACGTTCTCTAGTCCACTCGCTTTTGTGAATCACCAATGGTAAAATCAT
The DNA here is from genome assembly GCA_007258455.2 of Sequoia sempervirens. Taxonomy (NCBI): domain Eukaryota; kingdom Viridiplantae; phylum Streptophyta; class Pinopsida; order Cupressales; family Cupressaceae; genus Sequoia; species Sequoia sempervirens. The sequence goes on along the minus strand of VDFB02385371.1, from coordinate 185,911 downwards.
TATTATATCACTTCCTCATCGCAAATAATCGACAAGAGTTTGTGCTCGCAAATTTCTGCTATCATCAAAAGTGTTGCTCGTAAGGTCAATGGGCGAGTGTTGGCATCCAGAGGAGCCATGCCCATACCTTATTTTCCTACCGACACTATCTACCAGTTGAGCAACAACATCCTAGAATTGCAACCTTCTATTGCATCTAGTGGGCACAAGCCCGGGCTTGTCAACCAAAGCACCTTCCTGAATAGCAGGACTGAGCTTTTGTGAGCTCAAACGAACAGACCTCCTTTCTGACTTACTCATTTTCTCTTGTCAGACAAGCACTCAAACTTGATTAGACTCAGCCCACAAAGTGCTCTAACCGCTACAAGAATGACACTATTAGCAGTTAATTCCTCTTGTATTTATTGTGTGAGGTAATGGAAACCTTCATCAATTATTAGTAATAATGCATGTGCAAACATGGCAATTTGGCGGTGTATGTACTGTCACCGTTTAACTAGAGCTGCAAGAGAATCCGCAAATCACCCTTCATGAGATCCAACAACATCTTTATACAGATTGAGATCGACGTGACTACACAAGCAAGGAATAATTCATTAATGCTTCACTATTTGTACGATAAAACGACCACCATGTGCCATTTTCCAACTTTGAATACTACCCGCTGATCTCCTGAAGAGTTGGCAGATCAAACAGTTTATCTCGGGCTAACTCGATTTGACATCCAACGAAGCATCGTTCACCTTCCTCATGACCAATAACATTAATCCATCTTGGAAACCAACTACCATGTCGGCAGGTCCTATGCACTTTGCAAACTGAATGGCTGGAGCTATGCATCGCAATCTCATTGACCTCGCGGCTTTTAACCAACCTTCATCTTTCTCCTGCGAGCTAGTAGGGAACAACATAGATTTACATTAGCTTTTGATCTTGATTGTCGATCTAAAACCATGGGTTATGAGTCACAAGGAGATTAGGCCTCACATTCCACAGACACATTTTCCTTTATCACCCTCACACGCCCAAATAACAGGGCTTACACCCCTTGTGGGTCTAATGAAGTCACAGGCACTCCATTGAGCATATTCTCCCCATCTCTCTAACTCCTCAAAACCCACACACTCCATTGCATTTAATGCAGTGATTTGGCTGTAATCCGCCGCCGGACATGACCACTGGGGAGCACTGTTTAGGCTTACATCACTGGATTAAAATTAAAACCCAACTTTTATTTTAATACTCTATTTCCTCTGCAGGGTTTTATTTCCTAAGTCTTGGTTGGCCCCGTGTTTCATCTTTAAAAAAAAAACTAATATTGTTGTTTGTTGTCTGCCTAGTAATGCCCACTTCTCCTTTTAATGAATGTTTTATTTTGCAAGGGTTGATCTAGTGCTGTCGTTGATCTATTTCCTGCAGATATCAATGGTTCCCGCCATCTCGTGATTGGGAATTCAAGGATCACGAAATCACGGGCGGGCGCCACGTGTCCTATCCAGGGGATCAAATTTGTGCTATCGCTGACCAACTGCCATTTGATCTGAGCTATTCCCCACCATCCCATGATGGTGCTTGGGTTGATTGTGAAATCATGGGCAAGTGCCACGTGTCTCATTCGATGAAGCCTAAAGATTAAAGGAAACACTAGCCGACTTTAAATGTATTAAGGGGCGGATTACTAAAGTGTTCTCGAGACACACATGTTCTAAATTGACGGATATGTTATAATATCGCTGGAAAAGCTGCTCGAAGGTTAACGACTTGGTTGGCGACTGTGTTGAAGGAACGAGATCATTGATGCTCAGGATCAATGGTTTCCTGCCATCGCACGATCAAAAGTTTTAGGATTGCGATATCGCGGGCAACCGCCACGTGGACTTCCTTTATAGTTTATGGTAAGGTGGGTCCCTTATTGCCATGTTGGCAATTATGTCAGCTTGTTTTGAAGGTGGTCGTCGATGATTTGATCAAGCTGAAGAATCGATGACTCGAATTTAAATCTAAATCAAATATGGTTGGAGTCGTTCGTGCAGTGCGAAATTGAGATTTAATGGTGGATGAGACACTTGCTGGCGTAATTTGATCGACAATAAAATCAATTTTTCTACTTGGTCTATATCACAAAGCATTCAACTATTTTGCGGAGCAGTTTTAGAGCCGAAGGTAGAATTGCGAGTTTCTGCAGCCATAATTTGGGAGTTCTGCAGATAAAGCCATGAGTTTATTTTATGTGCCTCCTGGTCATTTTGCATTTAAATTTGGGAAAGGATTAGCTGGATGTGTTGTGAGCTTGTTGATGAATGTGTTAGGGCTATAGTTTAATTATAGTTGTGAGAAATTGCAGTGTTTTGTCTTGTAATTTTCTTTGGTTAGTCCTAGCTATCTGAATTGTAACGTTGTAAAGAAGCCCTAGTTTGTCCAAAATGGCACCACCCAAGCAACATTCTGGCCAGACTGAATATTTAAAACAAAACCTATATGATGATTTCCTGGATCAATTTCCCTTGTCAACAAATGATAGGAGGAAGGGATTGGTCCTAATGCGAGGGAAAATCCTGGGGGAAGGGTTAGTGTATAATTTCTCCAACATTGCCAATGCTAGGGTTCCCCTCACTGGCTTGGAATTGTTCAGACTGTGGTACAGACAAAGGAATTTGCCTCACCCTTTTTCAAATGGATGGATGTATGATATGGGGAAGCTGGTGGTACCAAATGTATTCCCTGATGTAGACCTACTTATGATAGTGGCTGCAAGATATGACCCTGTTACACGGATAATCAGGGACAATGATGGAAAGGTTCTATTGAGCATTAATAGAGAAGAGGTCCAACATATTTTTGACTTGAGTGAACCAAGTGAAGACTTGGTTCCTATCAACCTTGAGAAAATGAAGCAGTAGTATGCAAAGCTGAAATCTCTTTTTAGAGAAAGGTTGCTTCCACCTCATCTGGCTAGGGTAGGAGGTTCAAAATTTCATATCAGTCCCAGTGACCAGGAACCTTTCAAATTAAATTGTTTTGCAAACCATTTCTTGGTCACTTTCTATTCTTTATGTCAGATTTTTGGTTTCAGTCCTGGTACGGTAATGCCCATTGCTTACATGTTCATGGGGGTACAAATACAACACCCTAACTTCTCTGTGACCTATGACTTCACTTCTTTCTTGGCTGAGAGGATGCATGAAGGGTTGTTAAAGCTGCAAAAAAATGACACGAACACTCAATTCTTTTGGTATTCTATGTTAATGCATATGTTTTTGTTTAAGAATGCTGATTTTTTCTCTGAAAGGATGAAATTAAGGCAATCAGTTGATGGAGAAAGATTGCCAGTACAAATATGAGCTGCAGATTTATCTTGTAATAAGGAAATCACTAGTTATGTGCAATTTGATAATTATTTTGCTTCCAGATTAAGGGATAGATTAATGGTGAATATACCTAGGATCCCTGAGGAATTGCATGATTTCCTTAGGCCAAAGGAGAGGAAGCCAAAATTGAAGGTTTACTATAACTGGGGTGATATTATCCCATACCCAATCAGCACTGTCTTGAGAGTATATGGTTTTTAGGGAGCCCTTCATATACTGCCATACAATGTACCACCAAGAGTGGGATTTGCAGAAGTTATGTGGCAGATAGGTTGTATTCATGAGGACAACCTCACTGGAAGGGGTAAGGGAACATTTTTCCCAGATTATACAGTAGTATCTGATTTTGTATTTTCAAAAGGAGGCTAGACGCATTTTGATAATTTCTTTGATGATTACCATTTGAGGTGTGGACCAACGTGGTAGCATGATCCTAAGGGTTTCTTTGCTCTTTTTCAGACAAAGAATAAAAGCTAGAAAATTTGTGCATGAGTTCAATTTCCCTAAAGACTTCATTAGAAATGAATTTGATTTGAATAGACAAGAGTTGAACAAGGAGAAATGGATAGCTTATGGTAAGCTACTAGATGTTGTGCACACAATGGATCCGAAATATGATCCACTGTTGGAGTTCAGTCCCCACCATAAGAAATTTGATTTTCTGATGGGAAACTTCAAGGAAATTATGGGCACATTGAGGAAAAAAAAGGTAAATTTAGAATTGAGTCTAGGTGTACAAGAGCAAGGTGCCAGACCAATTGAAACAAGGCCAACATACTAGCCTACGGAAAGGTGGCCCATTTACAGGAGGAAAATGGATAGTAGTAGTGATGAAGAAGAAGTGGACAGAAAAGGAAAACAAATTATGAAAGTGCCTCCACAACCAAGTCCAAAATTTAAAGTGCCTGGGGCAATCAAAATTATTGATTTAGAATCATCATCGGAAGACAATCCCTTGTCACCACCATCCGAGCCAAGCCCTAAGAGGCAAATAATTGATCAACCACAGGAGGATATGATGGATGAGATTATTGTTACTGATCAAGACATGGAAGTTGGTATGCCTTCCCCTCCTAGGCCAGCTGAATTAGTTTTATTTGATTTAGATATGAAAGGTAAAAGTGTACAAGATGCAAGAATGGAGGCATGCAAGAAGTTTCTAGATGACAATACATTTGTAAAAACTCTTGTATTCTTGCAATTGGTATGGAGGATGAAGTTTGAAGAGTATCAAGATAAATGGAGGCAAAGAAGAGAACTAAGGCCTGGCAGGTCAGACTAGGAGAATGATGAGGAGGTAAAAGCTGAATTAATGGAAGAATTCAAGAACATCACTCTTGAAGAAGGAAGAAAATTGGTGAGTCAGGCTGGTGTATTAATTCTGCCTGAATGGGACATTACAGATGCAGTAGCCTTTAATGCTATTATGAAGTCTAAGAATCCCTTTCAAGACTCTGAAGAAGGGGTCAAGGTAGCATTGCAAAACTCTGCTTTCAGTGAGGAATATGAAACTTTGGTAATTTGGGCATTGGCCCTACAAGGGAGAAAACCAGATGTTTTTGATATTAATCCAAATTTCAAGGGAGGATTGATAATAAAGAGAGCTTCAGATACCTCAACCACTGAGGCCACTAATTTGACTGTGAATGTGGCCAAATTGGCCCAAAAGACTGTTGAAAGGGAGGAAGCTGAAAGGAAGAGCTTAATGGAAAAATATAACCTTTTGATTGAGGAGTACAACAAGATGCAGCAGAAAAATGTTGAGTTGCAAACTAAAGTGGAGATTTTTAGGTATAAGTAGATTGGGGAGACATCAAGTGCTCTAGGAACCAGTACATTACCTTCCACAACAGGGTCAATGCCTCCTACTTCTCCAATTGTTTCCACACCAAGATCTCCCAGTCAGAATCCTATCCTCACCCTTTCTTTAGAGGAAGTTGAAGAAGAAACAGAGTGCTCTGTCGATCCTATAAGGAAGCAACTCTTGCAATAAATTGATGAATTGCAGGCATCATTAAAGAAAAGTGATGAGGGATCTCTCTTAAAGCAAAAGGAAATTGTTACTACTGTTTTGAGGCATTTAAATGAAAAGGTTGATAGAAAATTGCTATCTATACATTCTTTATATTCTTTTCTATTAGCATCAATAAAGAATATTGATAGGGATTAGGAAGTAGCGATACCAATAATTGAATGTTGGATCCCTAGGACTAGTGATCTGGTTATCATGTATAAAGCCTCAAGGTTTGATATAAATAATAGGCCCAAATCATTAAAGCCTACTCATGTGTTAGTAAAATCATTGCAAGGTTTTCAGACCTTACCATATGACTTGAGTAGGAAGATTAGGGAGTTGGTGAAGAATTTCAATGATTGGGGTAACACATTGTTACCTGATATAATTGATGAGCAGGGGAAAATTAGGTCATTTCAACAATGGTAGGCTCAAGCAAGTGAGGCCATCAATGATCAAATCAATTCAATTTGTGATGACTCAGACTATGATTTATTGGTGAGCTGTATGGACAAAATCATTAGTACCAGCCCATTTTTGGAATCTTTTGAAAGGGATGCAAATTAGGTAGTGGTAAAATACACGCCTTATAATACCAAGGTGGATGAGGTAATTAATTTTGACTGGCCGACTGATGATGAGTACTAGAATTGGGTAACTAAATATTTGACTCAGGAGGAGTAAAAGGAGTGAACTACTAACAGGTGGCAGATCAGATGTTGCGGTTGCAATGGTTCCAGTTTTGTGTTGATGACTTTCTCGGTGTGGTTTTCTTGTGGTTTTTTGCATCAACGTTCCTCAGTTGATATGATGAACAAGAATATTTTTCAAGGTGGTGGTTGTTGTAAAAAATTTTGGAATATCACCAGGTGCTCCAATTGACTGGTGACAGGTGTACTTTCTAGCCCGGTGCTTGTTTGCTCCTTCATTTTTTATAAGAAGGATTTCAAGGCCAGAAGTATGGGTTAGCAAGTTAGATAATTTTTGTTGAGTCTAGGTGAAGTTGCAGATCGAATTGTAAAGTCTAATGATTTTAGAGAAATGCAATTTAGGTTTTGAGTCATTCTGTAATAGGTTTTGAGTTCATAGAGATTTAATGTTGTATAATAGTACTAGCATTTGAGTTGAAATGAAAATTCGAGCTCATGTCTCTCCATTGTACATGTATATCTGAACTTTGAATGAAATAACTAAGGGTTTTTTATCCATCTCACTGTTGTGGTGTGTATGATTCTATTTTAGCTTTAATTCAAGGAATTAATCAAAATGCTTGAATAGGATTATATGTGGATATGTGTTGTATAAGGATTTGATAAGTAGTCCTAGGTTAGAATGCATACTAATGAAATTGTAATGCAATATTGTCAGGGATCTTATATGTGATGTATTAAATCTGTTATAAACCTCTAGATGCTTATGAATTTGACTCGTGAATGGATATATGGAACCCATCTAAGTTGTACTCATAGTGTAGTTCAAATATTTGTTTGTCTTTGCCTAGAGCTTGCTAAAAATTGCAAATCATTGACTATCTTATACAATGGATTGTAGTTAGTTATCTCACCCAAATAGTTGATATTGTCTTATGAACAACCAATTCTAGTTGATATTATCTTATTGTGTTGAGCTATTAAGTGAGATCATCTGCTATTGTTAATGTTGTTTATAATGATGGTGCAGAGGTTGTAAACACATTAAGGGATCACCCCCATGGGTCTTGTAGAGCCTGAAGTGTAGGAGGATTTTAAAGTCCTCGTCAGTTGGTCCAGGTCCTTCAAGCTTCCTTCGATTGGAATTGGAAATTCCATAGGTAGACTAGAAGCCAAACCTGGTTACATTGTAAAAAGAACTAACATACATGTCAACCACTGAACAACCACCTCTACAACTGACTTTTTAATCTTTCATGATCACATGAAACATAAAACACACTAATTTCAAGGTTGTTAACATCACTATTGAAATGTTTTAATTTTTTGACCTTTCAACATTAAAAATTACATCATTAAATTAATTATGTAATGGCATGTACTAAAACATCATGAATTAATTATGTAACCACATAAGTCAAATATAATTCTATCAAGAAATTAATATCAAATAGATAATATAATCGATAACTTATACATTTCAATGTCATTGATCTTCATCCAACTCCTTTTTGCATCATCTCGATCCGCATTCGCTAAGGATTGGTCAAGTATCACCGCCATCAATATTTCCATGGATAATGTCATCATCTCACATGGATATCATCTCATGAACATTAACTCCTTGCCATCATCATGATCTAGTTCCTCCTCTTCGTCATTCGCATAGGGACATCATCAACTAAATCGCTGATCCTCCGGATCATCATCTACATCATCTTCTAGTTCTTTGGTATCTTCTTTCTTCCACCACAATATACTTTTACCATCCTTTCCTCTTGACTAATATGTCTAACAACCCAATGACCAACCCGTTTACTCCGAACCTCTCGAGTAAAATACCGCCATTGTCTTGGAAAGAACATAGGGCTCATTTCCAAAATAACATCAACCTTGTATTAACCATGGTAAATCCATTATCATGTTCAATAACAGCTCTCTCGTGATCATTTTCATTCAATCGTGAGCCTATACCATAGGACCAAAAATAAAATTAATCCAAAGCATTCTAAAGTCACACTTCAGTATATCATCCAAAATCCCATAGTATCGATTTTCTCGAGACTTTTGGATGTATGTCAGCTTCTAGATGAAACATTAGTCAATTGGAAGACTGCAGTTATACCAAAATCACAAGTTTTCTTCATGTCATCCAACATTTTGATTCAAAATTTATGACCATTGCACCACATAGCCTTGTGGTGTTTCACTTGCAATATGTCAAACATGTAAAAATTATTGCAATATCGTTAGTTGATAAGCATATTTATTCTTGGCCAAATGTATGCAAAGAAAACAATCTCAACATATATATACATCAATATACTTGAAAATAATTAAATAATATGGGTGATTAATATATTTATAAATACCTGTTTATCTCTGAAACCATATGCTAAATCAATTTCCCTTTGTGTAACATTGGAATCTCCATTACGATGAGCTTCTTTAACCAATGAAGCCACACCTTCCCATGTTAATGCTCGACCAGATTGTTGACATCGTTCAATCCATACCGTCATCCAATCAAGAGTGTTGGTGACGTACAAATGTAGTGCATCCCACTCTCGACCAACTGTATAAAAAAAAAAGAAATTAACAAACGATGTATAATTAGTTAAATACCACAGTATACAACCTTAATTTATAATTGATGTATATTGAAGATTAAAAATTAAATAAGTACAATATACATAAAAACCATATGTAAAATGTATTACAATTAATCTCCAAGACTCTCACTTTCCCCAATCTATCTTTCTCCATCAGGTACTCCCCTTCGAATTTGTTAATGGAGTTGAGATCCCAAATGTGATCTACATGGATCTTTGCTGCAAACTTAGGAATATATTCACTAATGTACACCGTGGTCTGGTATACCATATATCCCTCCACCATAGAATCCTCAGGATGTTCTCTTTGTCTAACCAAAGCCTTCAAAAATTTCAAGTGCCTCTCAACCATCCACATTGACCTTGTGTGTACAGGTCCACACAATTCAATCTCCTCAACTTGGTGTATGAGGTAGTGTTCTTGTGCATTGAAAAATGTTGAAGGTAGAAATTTTTGCATTTCACACATTAGATGAGGAATTTTTCTTTTCCAATAATTTATATCTTCTTTATAGATTTCTTTAGATGACAACCATCTACAAGTGATTCAAGGCGCAAATATATTAATGAGATTTAACAAAAATATATAGTATATTACATAAAAAGTAAAACAAGTGGTAATTATAAGATGTATACAACGAATTGAACAAATCTCGCTAATTAGCTCATGTATTTTCCAAGATCATATATAATTTGTTTGACATTGTTGTTAAAGTTTTCTGGGAGAGATAGAGGTAGAATGTACTGTAACAATTATAAAATGATCTTTTCATTATTTTTCCAAAAGTAGTAAACAAAATACACTGAAAAGTACATGCATTATACAAGTGTATATAATATACCAGAATAATTACCTTAATGAAAGTATGCCAATCATGTGTTTTCATCCTTGACCCAAATTCACCTTTCATTGTTATTATATTGTTTATGTTCGCAACAAATCTTGTGGGAAATCAAATTTTCCGTATGACTTCTTTTATAGCATTGCTTTGCTGCTTTGTTAATAACCAAGGAAGGGCACATATATTAATTTAGTCTCCATCGCTATTTAATTGAATGAAATTTTTCATTGCATGATTGACTTCCTGAATGTCACTACAAATTTTAACAATTTTTTCTTTGTCATGTCTTCCATCCAATATTTTCCATAATGTTTCTGTTATATTCTTTCCGATATGCATTGTATCAAACAAATGCACAATTTGTAGCTACTCATAGTAGGGCAACCTATTAAATTGTCTGGGATAACTTTTCAGTCCCTATGGAAGTCGACCATTAATGCCTTGACGACCTTCATGAAGCATATAAGTTTAACAAATTAACAATGACAATCATTGTCAATTATAGCATGAGTAAACACAACACAATATAAAAATATAAATTCCAAACATATCATATATGATAGATAAACAATTTGATCCGATGTATAACCTTGACGATTAATTCTATTATATTTCAACTTTCATAGGCGAGGTGTCATTCTTCGTGGTTTTCATGTAGTCTCTTCTTTCCCATTGAAAATATGTTTATCAGTAGTTCGATACTTATGATTTCTATGGAGGAAGTACCTATACTCATCAAACACCTGCTTTCCTAAACTTGTTGAACGACGAGATTTCATCTTTGGACCACAAATTGGACATGCATATTTTCCCTTTGTTTGAAGACCTATAAGATCATATATAATTGGATTAAATATGTCAATTTTTTTAATTATATATAATGAATAGATTATTTTAAAAAAATGCATGATATCTACCTCATCAAATTAAATATTGTTAAAGTGCAGTCGAACATTATAACATACCACAAAAATGTGTTAGCCTTGGGGCATCATGAATTCTCCATACAAGCATTGCATGGAATTGAAATTGTCTTTGTCCTATTGGTCTAGAGATGTTATACATAGTGACGCCATTCCATAACTTTAGTAACTCGTCGATAAGAGGCTCAATATATACATTCATATCTTTAACTTGGTACTTACCCAGTTGAATGAACATAAACATTACATAATTATTATAACCATTTTACTGCAATATATATAAATTAATGTACATGACTATTGAATGAAAAATATAAGTCATTATGCAAACAAATAAGCATGAAATGAGATGCTACTACGCAAAGAAAATTGATGTAAACAAATACCTAGAACAATCATTGCCAACATTATGTGCTCCCTCTTTATTGACATCCATGGATGAATGCCACGTTTACCTACGCTTCCCACCGCGCTAGATCCCAAACTCAAACGGGACGACACCTGACCAACAAATGACAAATGCCTTTCTTAAAAGCGTACTGGTCTCCTCCCATGTCCAAAATGGAACCATCTCATCTCAAAGAACGTCATCCACTACTCCCACAGAACCACCACGCCACACCTAAATAATCAAGCATAATGTGCGGGAAATAATCAGAATATAACAAAGAACCTTGCGAGGCACCTTTTTGTTAGTTGATCTGTTCGATATCTACTAATATGACATTCTGGGCATTCTGTTGCAAATTCCTATTGTTTATGATATATAATATGATCATCGGGACATGCATCTATTGTTTTGATACTCCATTCCGATATCTTTCATAATGACAAGCAAACTTCGGTATGAGCGAGGTAAAATATTTGGTGGTGGTAAAAAAAATTCACCTATCAATCTACAACAAAAAAATAATTTGTTAATATAAAGAATATTAATGGTACATATTTCATCTTTTATTTAATAGTGATGAACTAACAACAAAAAAAGATGAAAAAAGATGACATATATGACATACCTTAACATCCATGAGATTGCTATGTTGGATAAACCATTCATAACCCTCAAGTTCACCAGCAACAATACAACAGAGAGAAGAGTTGTTTCGAGCCCTCTACAAGGCTTGTATGCCTTCTCAAGTACGTAAATATGAACATCATCAAAGTCATCTTGATCATCATGATCACCACTCAAATGTGTCATGGATCAATGTATTTGTACCCATCATCTCTAACTATTTTTGGCACATGATCATCTTCTTCCATAGGATCATTAACTTCATCTTCGATATTCACAACTCCATATTCGTCCGCTTGCAAAACCACATTCTACGGGCTGTGATAATCCATATCATCTGCCCTAGGGTGCCCCACCTTTATAATAATGATGGACACAAATAAACCATGATCATGATCAAGTGATTATATATATATATAAATGTTAAAATGATATAAACATTTACAAATTCAATCAATATAAACACATGTAATGAACAACTTACAAATGGACGATAATCATGCCCCCCTTCAACATGACCATGCTTCCTACAATGTTTCTCAACTGTTGTGATTAAAATTCTGTAATGGCCAAAAGCACAATAACATTTCTCTATCACCTTTCTTTTCTACACCATCGTTGTTCTTCATTTTGTTTTGACTCATTATTATCTCTGGGACATGATTTTTCTTTAACAAGCTTTCTACCTTATTTAGATCTTCAAAAAAATATCAAACTCACACCCAATAATTTCACCATAGATGTAACATAAATCTAATAATTTCGATATTTTAAAACCAAAAAATTTTGGCATGCAACCACCCCTTGCAACACCCTCTTGCAAAAGAGAAGATAGTCTGAAGTTAATGACCCCAAAAAACACTTTAAAATGCTAATTCCAAAACTTATTAAATTATGATTTTACTATGATTTCCAATCGTTAAGACTCCTAAAATCAGAATATTGAACTTGATCACAAACTTCCTACAATGATGGAGGTAGCGAGCTAGTAAGAGCAAGTGACCCATTCCTAAGGAGCAACAAGTCAGAATCATCATTGCTAATGTCAATACGGATTTATCCTTTTAGTTAAAGATGCAATGTGTCACTTCTTATGACGAGCTTATCCCTAGGCCCTAAAATTGAGAGAGCCCTAATAAAAAACAACAGAAGCATTGGTAAGAGCATGATTAGGGTACAAACCCTAGGCCTCCGTAGAAACATAAACAATAACTATAGCGGATTAGTGAGGTTGCAATACCAGAAAGATTGAGACATTGTAGGTAATAACAAAATATTGCAATCTAAAGATTGTAGCCAATAAAAAGCACACTATGTAGCTTAGTGACATTTGTAAATGCAATCTACGGTAAAAAGAATGACAGTGACTTGAGATGTAACAATCAAAAAGAGGCTGGGCAGTGACAAGATAATAAAGTTCAAACCTTGCATAGTAAAGTGGAGATTTTAACAATGAGATTCCTTACCCCCTTGTTGACCTTAAGGGTTTTTAAAATGCTTTTGGTAGTGTTAGACAAGGAAAATGCAATCAGGGAATGAATTTCCAAATGAAGTAACAATGGTAATCATAGGTTCAATGTTTCTTCTTAGCCATTAATGTATAATGGAGGTAGTGGATTGCATGTTTGAGAAGTGTTTTGAGACTCATCAAAGATGGGAGAATAGTGAATAATACCTTGTGGACTGTGAAGTAGTGCCAATAAGGTTGAAGGATCTTAAGAACTACAATACCATGAAACAATGAGTCCCTTGTAGTAAGTAGGAAATATATAGGGCATAGTTTAATTTTATAGAAGGATGCTCATTAAAGGAATCTTCAAGTGATAGTGAGTGAGCTGTTTGACATTGTAGCTGAGGGTGCAATACCTAGTCTTAAAGGATGTTAGCAAAGTAGTAAATGTGCAAGAAAATCAAATCATACACAACAAACAATTCACAATGTTATCTTGCATAATGCCTTGATTTTGAAGACAAAAATATCATTGTATCTTCATGATGAAAGTGGTGACCTTAATGGTCAATCACTGGCAACCATGATTTAAAAACATGTTATTGTGCTTATGGAGGCAACATTTTAAGCAAGGTAGTGAGTGGTGGTTTGGAACAATGGCAAGTATGAAGCACTTGCTTTATATGCATACTATGCAGTCTAGCTTAAAACACCATTCTTAGAAGAGATTGAAGGTGGATTATGAAACTCAAGGGTTACCATGAAAAGGATTAAAACAAAGACTGAGATCTATTTAAAAGCCACAGTCATGAAGAGATTAAAGATGTAACATGAAAAACCCTAGTAGCTGGAGTAATGAATACAATGCCAAAGAGATAGTTGTTAGAAACCCATGATCAGATTTGCAAGCCGAAAGGACCTTCCACATAAGAGAAAATCAAAAAAGAAAGAGAGGTTGCAAGAAAGATGTGCAACATAATATTCAAGAATTCAATAATTACATGATAATGATTTTCTTTATAAAGAAAAGATGCAAACCTAATCTTATCTTGAGCAACAAGATAGCTCGATAAGATAAAGATAAAAGCCTAAAACTTAGGAATTAAATAAAGCCTTAAGTAAACTTATGCAAAGTGTAATTAAATATTAATTAAACCAACACCCCCCCATAAGTGCAACTTAGGTAGAAGCAAATAAAGCATGCACCTAAAACTAAGATGAATGCAAGAAAGCATGAATGGGTCCCGGCAACAAGGCCTGATCAGGTACCCAAGTACAAATGCAATATGAGGTAGAGAAGGAAAACCCAGTGGGACAAAACCCCCCTACAATGAGATGACTGCTGCAAAGAAGCACTGGAAGATCACTGTGGAGTAACACTGGAACCGCAATCTGACAAGCAAGGAAAGATACTTCTATCTACAACTGAAACCAAAACCGGAATCAAAATAATGTGATAGTAGGCCCAATGCCACGGAACACTCAAAAAATCACAAACTGGAACAACCCTGGAATATGTGAAGCAACAGTAGATGTAATGATGACAGAATCTGGAAACCGTGTATCTCGATGTTGATGCCAAACTGAGACTGAAACTCTTCCATGGGAAGGAGTACCAAAATAGACTCTAGAACAATAACCACAAAAACATGGCCCTCAAACTGAGAAGAATCTGAACCAATGAGGATCAAGAAACGTAATCTCCCAACTGAAGTGTGAACCAATGAATCCGACATGTGTCAAGTTATAGCAAAAAATGTGGCCAAAAGAAACTAGGAGACCAGATAACCCATGCGAGTTGCCATCAAAACAAAATAAAATATGGTGATCAAAGTGAAAACTACACTCTAATCAGATTTATTATGCAAGAAACCCCCCTGAATGGAACTTTATCTCAGTTCGTTTATTACAATAACCCGACGATTGTAAAAGGAGAGCATACAAACATGCATTAAAAAAAAAATATAAATTGATGTTAGATCTGTGTAGAGGACAGAATCAGGTTTCCAACGCCGCAAGAATGACGAAAAACAGAGCATCGAGTCAAAAGATATACCCTCCGAAGTGAAATATGAACATCTGACTTCAACTAAAAAAATATCCCATCAAACAGAAAAATTTTGGGAAACAGACTGCACCATCAGAAAATTGGTCTCGCCAGCTTTCTGGCGATATCTCGTTTCAAAAAATCCACCTCTGGGATCAAAAGTTATGATCAAATGAAAAAAAAAGCTATATGGAGGCAAATCAGGGTTTTCACAGGCTAAATGGGTGCAAAAAACAAGCACCTTTTGGGCTAGCCCCTGGTCCGCCATATGACCAGGGGGCAAAAATTTGAAAAAAAAAATCTCGCCGCCAGGCGGGCGGCAGGCGGGCTGATCCTTGGTGGTGCAACCAGGTGGCGCTGCTCCTGGCGTTGCCGACGGGTGAGCCCCCTGCTGAATAGCCCTTGGGCAGCAATGTGACCATGAAGGGAGAGGCTGGAGAAAGCCGCCGTGCGGGAAGAGGAACGAACGCTGATGGAGGAAAAGGTGGCGCCGGTGGATTTTAGAGGAGCCAGATTTATGGGGCCGCGTGGGCTGCTAGGGCTTGCCGCCGGTACGGCCCTGCACCCTGTGCGCAGGCGGATACAATGCGCCCCTTAAAAAATAAATTTTGATTTGTGTTTTTTTTTACTTTTCAAAAAAACTTTTTTTGAGATTTGTTTTTTTGAAAGAAAAAAAAATACTAATAATATTTTTTTTGAAATGCGTGCACAGAGGCCGTACGACCTCTGAAACAAAAAAATTTGCCTCAAAAGCTCCTGACACCGAAATAGGGTGTATTCTATGTCATTTTTAGTCTCTTGAATGCTCTGGATCTGATGGCGAGGTCCGATCTAACTGAAAATGCACTAGAAGTGTCGCAACTCCCAGATCTGATAGATATTCAAACCCTCATAACTTTGGCATAAAATGTCGGATTCAGGAAAAATAAAAGTCGATCTTGACTTTTTTGACAGCCCTGAACTCGAATATGAGCTCAAATTTCCTCCAACATGCACCAAAAGAAACCATGCAAGAACACCCAAATAGAGACAAACTTGAGGTATTAAAACCCTCAAGGAATCCCGAACGACTCTACAATAAATCTCTCTAGAAATCTGAGAAGGGGCTGCAAATCAAGGCTCTGATACCATGTTAGAAACCCATGATCATATTTGCAAGCCAAAAGGACCTTCCATAGAAGAGAAAATAAAAAGAGCAAGAGAGGTTGCAAGAAAGATGTGCAACATAATATTCGAGAATTCAATAATTACATGATAATGATTTGCTTTATAAAAGCAAAGATGCAAACCTAATCTTATCTTGAGCAACAAGATAGCTCGATAAGATAAAGATAAAGCCTAAAACTTAGGAATTAAATAAAGCCTAAGTAAACTTATGCAAAGTGTAATTAAATATTAATTACACCAACAATAGTGTGTTGGGGAAGATTTAGGAGATCTCCACATTATCTAATTACAGGGAAATACATGATTTATTTATTTTTTTAATTAAAAGAAATCATTCTAAACCCTATATAGGATACATTGATACTTCAAAATCCTTTGAAGGAATTTGAGATTATGCAAATATATGTCAAGTAACATTTATAAGGTTTAGAAAATCTTGATCACTCTCTAGAATAACCCATTAAACATGGGTTGTGCTTGAATGCACTACATAATTGACATAACACAACCACTCTGCATATCAACCAGAGTTATAGGCTCTTTATTGCAGCATGAGGTAATCACTCTTTGATCATGCTATAATTACATCCTAACCTGTTAAACTTGAGACAACTTGAATGCACCCAATGATGATTGACACCTACATTATACAGCCTGAATTAACTACATTATATGAGTTCCTCCATTTCTATCGCAACATAGCCACATTAAACTTGGGTCACACATGAATGCATCTTGTATTTGTTATAGCACAACTATGCCACATGACCAATAGAGTTGTGGATCACATAATTACAGTCACAAGAATCTATTCCTTGGTTGTGATCTTATGGTGATTCCACACAACAAAATCTAGATATGAAATTCTCAAAACCCTAAACCTCTAAAAATGAAATCTGATGAGATGTTGCTTTAAAATATGATTTTCAAACCTGGAACTACAAATCTGACTTCACAACTAAATTATGCAAAAAGAAAATGACTACCCTCAACCTAGCGATATCTTCTTGAATTTTTTCTGATTTTTCCCAAGAAAATTGTCCTTAGTTCTCCACAAACTATCTCAAGTAGAGAAAAACACTATCGCAATAAATCAGGTGCAAACTCACTTTTCTTTATGTCGGCCACAATTTGAGTTTTTTCTATTTTTCATGTTTGTTGAAAATTCAACGAAAATGATTGCTGACATTTGGACGAACCCTAGGTTCGTCGAAATTTTGACGAACGTCGTTGATAAACTTTCAAAAAATTGAAAATTACACATTTAATTTTACAAGCACCCGACGATACATCAAATTATACATATTTCATTAGACAGTTTCGTCGGATTTTGCAGTCAAATGAATTATTGCTATGACAACAGTATCTGCTATCTCATCAGGTGGTTAATCCTTCTTCAATCAGCCAACCTTTACAAAATGGAGCCCAAAATTACATATAGGCAAGCTATGCACTAATCCCTCTCAATAAAAAATTGAGATCCACCAATTAAGGAACTGGAACTATATGAAATAACTACCTTGTTGATCTTCAGTTGATGAGCCTGTTGTCAAAATATGATGCCCAAAGGAAGGAAGGTAGAACTGCTGAAAGATCTCTAGTTAGACTCAGATCAAGATCCTACAAAATAGGGGAGAAAAAAAGAGAGTTGTCCATCAGGAACAAAACGTTCCATTGCCACCTCATTTTTGCGTATTTTTCTCAAGAAGGTACTCATCATAGTTGGTGAACACTTGTTGAAGTATGTATGCATCAGGTCCATCTACCCAATCATCTTCAAATTTGATTTTTTTTTAATTTTGCAAAGGCAAACTCTTGCATATCTTTCAATTTAAATAACTCCCTCCTAGCAGCCTTCACTTTATCCTTGATATCCATGAGTCTATCAAGTAACAAGTCATCACCATCATCCTCTTTCTGCATCACTTCCTCAAATCTATTATTCCATTTCTCCTTCAATTTATCAAGAGGAAGACCTTCCTTCACATGGATATCCACATTAACCAAAATAGCAATCACTGCTTCTAATTCATCAATCTGCTCATTCAAATATTTACTAGCTTCTTGAACTTCATTTCTATGTTCATAAATGAATTTAGATTTGAACCTGATTATGTTCATTGTCTTCTCAATGAAGTCTACATTATCCTCATCGAGGATAGATTGCTCCAAGAGAGTTTGCTTTGGCACCTTGCTAATGTCCTTTAGTTTCTTGGTATACTCTTTATACTCTTCTTCTTGTTTATCCAAGATTTCAGCATGTTGATTCATATCTTCCACCAACTCCAATGCACCTTCATGAACTTTAAAACTGTCAACAAGTAGCTCATCAATCTCTTGATTAAGCCAATCAACCCATCTATCAAGCATTCCAACCTTCTCATTTGTACGAAATCATCTTCTTTCTTGCTTAATAAGACCGGGGTCTCTGGAGTAGCATCTTGTTGAGAAATAGGAGTGGAGACATCCTTCAAGAACTTGTGCAACTAATCCAATTGGGATTTAAGTTCATCCTTTGTTTATCCTTGATCATCCTAGATTTGGTGGAGGATGCCACAATGTCAATAAGGTTCATTTGTTGATTCCTCGTGGGTCTCCCCAAATTAACAGTACCCAACTGATAGTCAGTCAATTGCATATCTTGTCCGTCCTTGTCCACCATAGGGATTACACATTCAACTATGATTTCACCTACATTTTTTAGCTTTATGGAATGGAGGACCCTAGCATTTTTCTTGGGCCTATCTTTCTCTATTTCCCTAATCATGTCTTTCCAATTCAAGGGTTGAGGTTGGACTACTTGTTTCCTTTCAAGGTCTAGTTTCAGCCATGTTGGAGTAGCAGGAGTGGTAACCACTTATGTGGAAGAAGAAGCAACAATGGCAGAGGAAAGAGGTTGCAGAATGGTGATATTAGGTTGAGAATCAACCTCTTGTACTTGTTGTTGCTCCCTTTTTGCAACTTATTTTACAAGCCTTTCAATTTCAGCCTTCTCCCTTTCTCCCTCTAATCTCCTCTGCTCTAATAGGTCCTCCATTTCTTTCAACATATCTTCTGTCTACTTCTCCAACTGTTTGACCTTATCCCATGCTTTCTTAGATTCTTGCTCATGTTTGGACAATGCTTTAGTTTCCTTTTCTCTTTGCAGGCGTTCTGCTTCTTCCTTCCTTTTTTGTGCTTCTTCCACAACCTTGAATTTGGCCTCAAGAGCCTCTCTATCTCTTCTTTGTTGAGCTTTCTCTTCCTCAAGCTCATGAATTTTCTACACCAAGGCTATCTTATCATTCTCTTACTTAATCCTCAACTCTTGTTCTTTTTGTTGTTGCAGCAAGTCTTCCTTTTCCTTTTGTTTCCTTGCTAGCTCCTCTTCTTTAGCCTTAGCTTTAGATTCTTGCTGCCTAGCAAGTGCCTCAGCTTGAGCTTTTGCATCTGCTTCCTTCTTAGCATCCTCAAAGAGTTTCCATTGATCCTCCGAAGTGAGGACATGCTCGGTCCCCACATCCTTAGTCTCTTCACTGAGTGCAGTCACAAGAGTCTCCTTGTCTGATTGGTAGCCTCCAAATCAGTATCAATATCATGGATGTCAATTTCAGCCTCTTTCCCTTTTAAAGATTCAGCCTCCTTATGAAGGGTTCTAGTGGGTATCTCCTCAATAGGTTTCTTTGTAAGAGGAGGTTGAGTTGAGGTTTCACCTCCACTAGTTGTTGAAACACCAGGTTGAGATGAAGCCTCCCCTCCAGCTTCTGATGTGGCATCCTCTCCTTTTGATTCAGGAACATCCTAAGTAGGAATTTCTGGATCAAGCTCCTCTCCAGAATTGGGAGGGAAAAACTCCAATGGCTCCCTAGGATTTGTCCTTCTTTTTGTTCTTCTATACCCCTGGGTGGTACCTATAACTTTTCTCTTTTTAGAAATTTGAGCCTCTGGCTCCTTAGTCCTCATAACCATCCACTGGATACTTCTATCTAGGACTGTACTTGCAATTTCCTTGATGTCAATGGACTCCTCTACATCCCAATTCACTGGATCCAAGTATTTGGTACCTATATTGTTAGCCTCATACTGGGAATCCAAGGTTACACCATCATTTGATAAATGAGGATGGCCATTGAAACTAGCCAACCTGAAGTTGGTGAACTTGGGGTATTGGATGTACTAGTGTCCCCATTCCATAATGAATGACATGGCATCCCTGCTTAGCCTATACCCTGCATCTCTTGTTAACTGATTAATGATGACATACAAGAATGCATCATTAACTCTTCTAGAATGCAGCCTAGAAGTTTGCAAAGTTAACTGATCATAGTGATCCCACACCTTCCTCTATCCAGGGGCTTCTCCCAATACTCCAACTACATTCAAACCAGGGAAAATGCCCCTCCTAGCAGTTGCATATATCACATAGGAAGTCATAAAGAAGCTCTTTGTCCCCCTCACTCTGAGCATCTGGTTATGTAGGCACTCTGATAAAATCATTGGCCAATCAAATTGTTGCCTACCATCCAAAAAGGTTTGAATGAATGGAAACATCCATTCCTTGAATTGTGAAGAATCTCTCTTCCCGAACACTCTGGAAAGAATCATGATTATGTCACTAATCTCCTTGCTAAAATCTAATCTCTTAGGTTGATCAAGAATCATGGTCAAGGATTTCTTTTCAACTCTCATCCACTCTTTGTTCATGTTAGTCTTGTTGGCTTCCTTTTTGTTGCTATATAATTGCAATGCCTTTGCCTCATTGAGTTGCCCAGGGTTCTGTGGTGTAGGTGCATTAAACATGAACCTTATCATCTGTGGAGTAAGATCAATGATGATATTCCCCTACAAGTCTACAAATTGTTTGGTTGTGGGATTGTAAGCCCCAACTATAGTAAGTATGAGTTCTGTACATTGGACTGATAGAGGAAAGAGGGCAACATGTGCCAACCCAGACTGAACAATTCTTTCCGTTCTCCCTGTTGAATCCTCTGCGAAGGTTTCTTCAAGAAACTCCTCATAATTGAATGGCCCTAATTTGTATCAGTGATATCAGCCCAATCTGAATCCACCTTGCTGGCTGTAATAGTAGGACTCTAGTGCTTTTATCTCAAGGTGTAAGGGATTTGTTCCACTTTAATCTTTTTATGCTTGGTTCCTTGTCTTGAACTTTCTGCAACTTAGCTTCTTTGAGAAGCTTCCTCTGATGCTCCTGACATCCTCTATTCCTGCAATACAACCTTGGATTAGATCAACAAAGGCATGAAAATCATTACATCATATATTACCTCTCATACCATTCTCTATTCCTTCAGGATAACTCTCCATTCTTAGTCAAATTTTATATCCACTGAAAGCGGAGTCAGGAAAGAATCAAGAATAGAAAGCATTTTAACACAGGCGAGATCGGGATCAGAACTGGAATGAGATCAGAACAGAAACCGAACCCGAAACTAGTCGATAGTTCCAAGTTCTCTTCCCACTCCGGTTTTGCCTCCACCAAAGAACAGGGGTGAAGACAAGAGTCAACAGTCATCAAAAGTGGGATCATTTTGGGATTTAACTCTTGTGAAAACACTTATAGGATGAGTTTGTTCCCATATCCACTTCCGCTAGTTTACCATTCAAACGAAGCAATTTTGAAGACGCAGTCAATTAGCTTAAGACTTGGGTCACATGAAAACCATAAGGAAACTTTAAGTAAGGGCTTAACCTTACCCATAATAGGACAACACAAGATTTGAACCATTTAGGGATTGACATTGTAAAGGTCATCGCACAAACCCTAGTTTACGTGACTCATCGATTCAGATAATTAGGGTATCAAGAACCCGACATGAAAACCATTGAATCAACATGGGAATAGGATCAAAGGGGTCATCAAATAGATTTCAAAACATTTAAAGCAGAAAAGACCCCACAAAATGAAACCCTAGTTAAAACTAGGGCATGACAGAATGGACACGCCATGAAAATGATAGTAGAACGACGACACGAATGTGAAAAGCAGGAAAAACAAAACAAAAAATGGGAGGAAAAAAAAATAGAAACAACAAGGGAATGAGTGAAAATACATGGGAAAGGTCTCGTGAATGCTCAAGAACACCACGAACAGAAAAATGAAAACACCAACAGAACAAGAAAACAACCCTACCTTGAAAAGCCACCAAGAAAGGTTGAAACTTGACAAGAATCTGCTCACCAATGCACCTCTGCAATCAAATCGTGCTCCTTTGAAAGTTACTTAGGCTCTGGTTCACTAAAACAACTTAGGCAATAAAGATAATGAGCTAGTTAACCTTGATTAAGGTTTAAAAAACATTTTACGCATGTGAGGTTGTAATTAACGCAATAAATGCAGTTGGTCGGGCAAAAAACCAAAAACGTAAATGAGTAAACAACCAAAGTGGAAACTGAAGGAAGGGCAGATGCAAAAGTGGAGTCGAAATAGAAGAAGAAACTTTACCCAAATCTCTTAATCCAATTCCACATCCAATTCTAGTCCCGCGACAGGCACAAACAACAAAGGGAAAGTGGGGGCGGAATCAAAACCAAAACCAGAACTGGAACTTTTACAAAGTTCCAAGTTTAGTTCTGATTTGGTTCTACTCCTGACAAAGGAACAAACACCGACACGAGGACAACGAAAAAAGAAAAATGAAAGTGAGTGGGATCAGAACGAAAACAAGATCTGAAACGTTTACAAAGCTCCAAGTTCAGTTCCAATTCTGGTTTGGGTTTCGCCAGAGGGAAAAACAAAACACAAGGAAACAAAGGACAACTCTAGGGAAAAATGGACCCAAGAGCGCAAGACAAACCAGAAAGACAAAGAAAAACAACAAGGAAATGATGGGTCCGGGACCAGAATCGAACCCAGACTTGGAACCTTCACAAAGTTCTGAGTCCAGTTTCCATCCTGGATTTGCTTTCGCCAAACCCAAAAGAAACGAGGACTTAGAAGGATAAAGAACAACTCCTAAGACCCAAACAAAAACACCAAAGATAAACAAAAACCAAGGGGGGGCCATTTTGATTCAAAACAAAATGGGGTGGTTATGCAAGGCATAACAAGTCCCTTTCCAATCATCATTTTCCCAATGGTTCATTTTGGTGATCCTGACATTTTAAACATTCATTTTCTGATTTGGAGTTCATTAAGGTCCTAGATCTAGGTTGCATTTCTTGCATTGCATTTTGCATTAGTGAAAATACATCTAGGGTTTCTCATATTTGCAATAGTGAAAGTGCATATAGGTTGCATTCACTACAACAAATCCCTGTGATTTGCTCCACTTTTTGCTCCATTTTTTACTTCCACCCACTGTTTAAATGTATTTTTTGGCAATTTTTTGAAAACGTTGGCGCTATTTATTGGGATGGCACAATTTTTAGCGTTTATTGCACTGATCAGTACAATTCGATGCTAATTTAGGCGCTAATTACCATATGGAGTAATGTCGTCTTTAGCGCCGATATTAGCTTCAAGTGTAGTGTCACTTTTATCTCCAACTTTAGCTTCGTGTTTAACTTCGGGTTTAGTGCCAGTTTAGACACCCCTATGTCGAAGAGACTTATTTATATGTCTCATCGACAATGTAAAATAGTGAAATTTCAACAAGATACAGGCATATCGAGGAGAGCATCACTTATGTCACATCGACAAGGTATATGTACAAGTGCTTAGTGAAACACAACTCTTGGATATAACAAAGTAATGTCGATGAGACATTGAGATATCGGTAAGACAAATATGATTGTCTCATCGACACTCTTCAAGTAATGATCAAAAGTATACACCGCTATACCACCGGGAAGGTGAGCAACATATGCGGTAGAGTGATATACACTGCAACCTCGCAACAAGAAGCCTTGAGCAAGGCGGTAGTGCAGTAAACAACATAAGGGAAGGGGAAAACACCGCTATACTACAACGATAATCACAAGTCTCCCCGACATGGCAGAGTTACACCGATATATAAAGAAATACCACTGAAGGAAAATATCAATGATACAGTGGTATATCGGAAAGAGATATTAAATTGTCTTATCGACACCAGAAACCAACATCAAAGGAACATAAGATCTAATGTCGATGAGACATTGAGATATCGGTAAGACAAATAAGATTGTCCCATCGACACTCTTCAAGTAATGATCAAAAGAAAACACTGCTATACCGTCGGGAAGGTGATCAACATATGTGGTAGAGTGGTATACACCACAACCCTGCAGCAATGAGCAAGGTGATAGTGTGGTAAACATGGCATCATTATAATTTACAACAAATCACATCAGTTGCCAAAATTAAATGCTATTAAATTATTAAGGGTTTCCAAAACTAATATGACTGAAAACTATGCCATCCAAAGATAAGTGAATTTTCCCAATATCACACTCAATTGCAGTGCACTAGCGTGGCCTGAGCTAAGGATACAAGAAGAAGAAGTCCTACAAGAATGAAATACTCAGGTAAGTGCATGAATTTTTTTTGAAAGAGCTCTATTAATATAAAAAATCTTTCAAGGTTTTTTCATCTGAAGCCATAGTAGAGAAAATTGAAACATGCCTCCTAAAAGAAAACAATCAAAAGTAAAAGATAGTTAGCCTAAAATTAAAGGTGAAGAACCTAAAGTAAAGAAGAGACCAATCCATCAGTCCATATTATATATACTGCCAGGGTCTACTAAAGAGGGTAATAAGAAGTTTCTCATGGACACCGCACAAAGTTGTAGGGATGCCCTCATTTCCAACTATGGATGGGACCTATTTTGGTATTTTTACAGTAAGAGAAATGAGAAGATTCCAGTGTGAAACGCTTGGATGTTGGATATAGCAAGGTTGATTGTCCCAAATGTGTTTGTTGATGTAGAATTTATCAGACTACTAGCCAAACACTATCACTCAGCTACCAAAATAGTAAGGTTTCCAAACGACACAGTATTGGTAGAGGTAACTAGAAAAGCCATCATTGAGTGTTTTGGCTTAAACAAGCAAGCTTTGACCAAGATAGACCTACAGAAAAGTGAGGAGGATTATGCTAGGTTAAAAAATACTTATAGAAGTGATGAGGTGCCCCTATATATGAAAAGAGGCATTGGTAATAGAACATTCCCCATCTCTACCACCACTACTGAACCATTTAATGTGACAGATTTTTAAGTATTAATTTGTGAATACAGATTTAGCTCTTTTCCAAGTGTTGGGGATAGATGCTCAAGATAAAATGTGAATAGGCCTAATAATGATGGCCATGGGAATTCAAAACCCTGAAACTAATATTGAATATGACTTTTCTTCATACCTTGAGAAGGCGTTAGATGATGAACTCTCCCAAGTTATAGAGGATAGAGCACTGATTACATTCAGACACTATTCCTTACTGTGTCATTTGATATTATACCAGAATAGGGACCAATGGACTAAAAGAATGGACTTGGCTACAGTATATGAGCAAGGGAATCCCACAATTGTCCAGAAATGGCGCTATATTTGGGATAGTCAGTGCAAGAATTCAAGCTTTGTTGTATTTTATGAAGAATTTGTACATAGAAGCCTTCAAGTTCTTGGATATGC
Organism: Sequoia sempervirens; assembly: GCA_007258455.2. Lineage (NCBI taxonomy): Eukaryota > Viridiplantae > Streptophyta > Pinopsida > Cupressales > Cupressaceae > Sequoia > Sequoia sempervirens. The sequence goes on along the minus strand of VDFB02385371.1, from coordinate 160,274 downwards.
AATACCAAGATTGCCAACCAAAATGTTGCAACTAGTGAGACCTTTGGCTTTAAGACCAAACTAGGGTCATGCACACAATTTTGGAGATTGGTTCTTCCTCCTGGAAGTTATAATAATATGAGTTTATGGATGCCCTGTTGCTCCACACATACTGCCAAAATTTGTGCCCCTTAGACTAGCATTTCTTGAATTTATGTGGCAAATGATGTGGATGGAGAAAGATGTAATGCACAAGAAGAAGAAAGGAACTTTCCTGCCAAACCAAACCAAGTGTGAAGATTGGACTATAGGCTCAGACACACTAGAGGAGTTACAATATTATTTGAAGACAAGATATGCATTGAAATCTAGAAAAGAAAGATCCTTTGACCCTGAAAATCATATGAACAACATAAGGCACAATCTTCTTACAAAAATGATAGTGCCACACCAAGTGGATTTTGAAGAAGATGTCATAAGGAACTGCATTACTTATAATGATGTATTTAGTAGAAGGAAAAAATGGGAATTTATGAAGAAGCTTGAAGAAAGGATGAAGCAGAGATCCAAGGATTTCCTAGGATACTTTGTTGAGGAAAAGGACCCCATCAAGAGGATAGAATTGATAATTGGTAGATTTGAAGAATTGTACATAAAGAAGGAAGCATATCTCAAAGAACATCATAGTGGTGCAACTGCAGAGCATACACTAGGTGAAACATCTGAGCCTCCCATGGAGTAGTTACCTCCCAAAAGACATAAGACAGGAAGCATTGAACAATTAGTACCTTATGAGGATACTGAAGAGGTGGGCGATACTGAGGAAGTGGCTACTGTAATGCAATCATTGAAAGGTGATATTGAGGTTGATCAACCCATCCTTGAGACCAGTGCCCATAAACATGAGGAAAAAATGGGTGATGTAGAAAAAACAAGTACAAAGGTACATGAAGATGAAAGGGAAATTGCAACCAGGAGATTCATAGAAGATGATGAATTCATTAAGACTCCTGAGTTTAAGGATTTCTGGATGAAGATGAAGATAAAATAATTTCAAGAGAGGATGGAATCAACTCAAGCAGGAATTGAAGAATCATAGAAAAATGAAATGGTAGCACAGACTTTCCAGGAATTAAGAGTTGACAACATTGACATTAGCCCCCAGAAGGCTAGAGAAATGGTCTTGAAAAGCAATATGCTCCTTTTCCCTAGCTTGGAATTAAAGAAAATGTTTCTACTTGATCAAGTACGGGCTCAGGAAGATCCAATGCTAGTTGCAGAATTTGACTCAGATGAAGGTGTGAGTGGAATTGGGTATAACCCAAAGATTGAACCCTAGCCATATGGATCAAATAGAAAAATACACAGAAGCCAAAATTATTGGATGTAATTCAAGGGATGAAAGGGGTAGCGATGGTAAGGACAATACAAGATACCACCTCTTTGGAGGCAGCCACAATGACTGTGCATTCGGCCATGTTCACTCGAGCAACTATTAAGGGATTAGAAGACAGATTGAAGGAGTATGAAAAGAACAAAGGTTCCTAAATGATGAAGTTAATAAATTTTTCATGGAGAATGTCAAATTGAAAGAACAATTAAGAGGAGCAGGACCCTCACAAAGCAATGAGATGGTGTTATACAGGCCTCCTATTGCTCCAATGGATATTGTGAAGAAGATTTTTGCAGAACAGGTAAAAACTCCAGAGAAGGAAGTGGATGATGTAAAGAAGGCCAACAATCAAACTGAAGATGAAGTGAAAAGATGAATTTGTGAAGTTATGTAAAAGATTCTTGAGCACATGATAAAATCAGTTATGGATAAACTAGAGAATGTGCATGATAGTTATAAAACACTTCAGTGGGAAATGGATCAAATAAAGACACATATGCTTGTAGTAGATCCTTTGTTCAAAAGGTGGCAGCATATTCACCACACTTTGGCTAAGTTATGCAAAGTTCTACAAATAAGTCTTGATGTACCCATAGCATTAAATCCAACTGAACAAACTATGAAGATGATTATTGATGAATTTCAGTATGTACAAGGGTTTGATAAAAAGATTGTAACATGAATGGATTTATTCCATACCTGCAAACAGTGGTATATACCTAAAATCGTGAGAGATGGTGATCAGTTGGAGGACTTGGATAAGTGGAAGAAAGAATTTAGTCGGGTTGTTCATAAGTGTGTAACTCATATATAGGAGGATGATGATACCAATCTTCCCAGGCTAAATCAGATCATGGATGGGTTGATTGTTCTTGATGTGGGATACCTAAAGTTTGTCAATGATAAAAAGGTGTTAATAGATAGTCGATGACAAACTCATCTTGCAAACATGCAAAAGAGCCAGGAATATAAGTGGCCATCATATTTTATAGTGTATCAGTGGGAGGAAAAGTATTTGGTTTCAGAAGAATAGGACACTGAGGTGAGAGAATTTGGACGTTCATCATGGAGAGGAAGACTTTTCCAGATCAATGATCATGGGTCTTCTACATTGAATAATGGAACCATATGTCAAAATGTCTTAAGTCTAGTTATTTCCTTAATTATGCTAATTAAATAGTTGTTAGTAAAAGAAGTAGTTATGAAAGGTCGTTTCTTTTTGTAAAAGGCATGTAGCTTGTTGCTTCCTATATAAATAGGAAACCAAGGCCTAGTTTTAAATTATCATCATATATCATTTCCATTTTGAAGAATTTTTTTATTAATATATATCAATTGAAGCAATATAATGGAGATCTTATTATTAGAGATTCTTCATGACTGTGTTATCATTCTGTATTTTTCTTATGTTTTCCATACTTATTTCTTCTTATATTTGAATGAATATCAGTTATTGAGCCTCAATACTATGCTTATGTGAATAAATATGCTGATACAATAAAGCATTTATTGTGGATGTTGGTAGAGCTGCTAATTTTTTTGAAAATTTGAGCTTATTTTGCCTTGTTACATGTTCAACATAAAAATGGAAACTATTTAAAAATAATAAAGTTAACAAAGTTGCTTATTTAAATAATTGTGAGTTACGTGCATTAATATTTTTTAACTTTTTTTGTCTTCATGAACATATGTTGATACAAAATGAATGGAAGAAGCATCCAAGTAATCCTAATTTTTTCTGCCAACAATTCATACCAAAGATTGAACAATTTAAGGATATTGCAATAGGTATTAATTAAGGATATGATGATGATGATTTCTTGTACTTTTATATTCTATAAAACATTCCTTATTTTCTGTGAAATAGTGTATATATTCTTGTACTTGTAAATATTCTTTTACTGTTATGTCTATTAAATAAAACAGAGTTTGAATAAAAAATGCTTCACCCTTTTTTGTAAGTGAGTATGTGAACTATTGTTTAAGGAAAAATTTACAGTGTTTACATTTTCAGTTTACTAGTTTCAAATCTTCATTTGCTATGTATATAAAATTGTATGTGCTCTTTATCTCAAATGACATAAAATAGTGATATCATCAGAATTAATGTTTTCAATTTCAGCACCATTATTGTCCACACTTTTCATATCCTATTCATAGACTACCTTTTTTATACAATAATTGCTATAAAACACAATTTTGACAACATAGTTTAGAAAACATCAGTCCACACTCATTTATTATTCTTTGGTTTTCTTCCCTTAAGAACATCCTTAGGGAGACCTTGTTCTTCCCTCTTCTTTCGCGCAGGAGTATGTTTTAAGAAGGGGTAATCAATCAATAACTCATCCCCAATGGTAAGGTCCATAATAGCCTCAACCATTATCAATCTATCGACCTCTCTTTCCATATCTCCATCTTTATCATTTATAACCTCAACAAATTGACAATTCAGTCTTACATTAGGGTCCCTTCCCTTACTACTATTTATAAATCCTCCAATATTTTTGTGTGTGTATGCACACCCATCTATATTCATAAGATGACCTCTATTCATTTCTTTTCCACTTTCCAATTGGAGACGATGTGTATACATATTCAAATTTAGACCATATGCTGACATGCTAGGCTTATATTCTGCTAGCCTTCTCCATTCACCACTGTAATATGATGGACCATAATATGGCATTAATCTCTTAGTGGTTTGTTTTGAATTGTTTCTATGTTTTGATCCCACATGTACATTTTGGACAATAAAGAGGCCTAGATTCGCTCCATGAATATTGGAGGGTCGTATCATGTAGTTGTATCCCCAAAATTGAAACACCTCATACACTCTAGGTAGTTGTTGATCACTAGGCCAAGCACAATATAGTCGACGATCAAATGTCTCTTTGTAAATTGATCTCAAACCCAGGGGCAAGTCATCATCCCTAGCACATTCATTCTCATAGGGTATGTAGTCCACCTTCCCCTTGTCTTTAAGAAAATTATACATCTTCACACTGGTTCTTGTTCTGTTACTTGTTTTCGTCAATTCCTCATCTTCCAAGCTAGTATATTGGCACATATTTTTGTTAGATGTATCATCTAATAAATGATCATTGTCCTCTAGGCTGGAAGTCAGTGATCTAGGAAACTTTAAACCAAGAACTTTATCCTGAAAGTATCCATTAAGAAAAAATTAGTTATTTAAATAATATAAAATAATGTTTAAACAAAGTATACATGTTATTTAAATCAAATTGGAAAATTCCTCACCACAATTCCTATTGGATTTGAATCAATTGTAGGAGGCATACTACCGACTGGAAGCTCATCATATATGTAATGTCTTTGTACAATCACTTGTTTGAATTGTTTCTTTCCACAACATACAAAACATCCACAAACAACAATTTTCTCAAAGTATTCATCCCATGTACTATAGTCCTGACCTACCTCTTCTTCAGTGCAATCAATTGTTGTGTTTGTAGTATCCATTGTCATATCCTCTTCTGCCCACTGTCATCTACGCGATTTAACAATTTTAGGTCCACGTCCATGTACATATCTTGTTCTTTTTCTAGTTGAATGCTTAGGCTCTACATTTGCTCCAATCTCCATCTAAAATTATCAACAACATGCATTAATTTATGTCAAGATTAGATAATACATTATAAATTTCAATAATATTGTGAAAAAAGATGGACGTATCACAAAATTCCATCAGATCATTTTTCCTAAGTCAAGTCATAAACAACTTCATCCTTTGGTTGAGGTTGCTTTCTCTTCTTACCTCTATTGTATCTACAAATTTTGTTGTCTCATCTATTTACATGGCCTCCTCTGTGAATAAAAATGTTGCCACAAAATCTTTCACCGCACTACTGCTAAGAAGGAAAAAGAAACTTGTGGGACCACGGTAAAAACCGCTCTACCATACCGAGCTGATGAAGGAGCCACAGGACAACGATGGTTACAACACTACCACATGCCAATGGTAGAAGAATTGCGGGACTATGAGAGTCACCACAACACCACTAGGAACAGAAGGAGGACTCGCGTGCCGCCACAAAAGCTTTCACTGCACTACCGCCGAGAAGGATGAAGCACCTTGCGAGACTGCGGTAAAAACCGCTCTACCGCACCGAGCTGATGAAGGAGCCACAGGACAACGGTGGTCACAAAAACAGGGCAAGAGTTGGAATTATTTCCAACAGTCTAGGTCATGTGATACACAACAATGAAAATAGTCACTATACAACAATAATAGGTGCTAAATTAGGCGCACTTGACGCTGCCTTATACATCCCAAACAAATTACATTAATGGCTAAAAGTTGGCGTTAACTAACGCCGACTAAAGCACGAATAATGAATCAAAATAAAAAATTTAAAACTTTCCCGCGTGAGGGAAGAAATCAGACAACAAAAAAGGGAAAAACGTCACGTGAAGGAAGAGAGTAGGGCGCTACCAACAACTAATGAATGAATGAATGAATGAATGAGAGATTTTAATGAAATCCACGAGAACAAGCAGCCTAAGGGACCGAGAACCAAAAAGCTAAGGAATCTCCAAACTCTTTTCCATGTTGGTCCTTCTTTTATGAATTTTGACCAAAAAACTAGCTGTCTTGCTAATCTTCTCCTCAAATAACTTGTGCAAATTGTTAGCCTTTAAGCTGAATTTTTATGAGAAATTCGATTTAGTTTGCGACACCATATGTAAGGTTACAATTTTTTTTTTCTTGCTTGAATTTGTGATTGTTTAATGCTCTTTCTATTGCATTTGAATTCATGATTGTTTACTGGTTCATGGCCTAACTAGGCCAAGCAACCTCTAAATTGTCCCATCATTATAAATTGTAAAACCTTTGAGAAACCAACAAAAATTTTTACCCTACCCATTTGATCTTTGGCTCAAAATATTATAGCAAAAAGCGAGGATGCCTCTGTATTCTTTCCCTAACCTGGGTATCAAGGAAATAGTGAACTGCTTGGAAAATCTAGGAATTGGGTTGGTCATTGCTGAGCAACTACTGAAAATAAACGCATAAACAACTTGATTTTTCCCAGCCATGCCATAGTCACCGATGCCATGAAAAATTCGTGCAAGATTGCATTATGAAAGAGTTTTCATGATAAGGTTATCAACACTAAGCAAACCAAGTGAGCATATTTTCCCTAGGTTATCAACACTAAGCAAACCCAGTGAACATATTTTCCTACAAAACAAAACTTTCATACCACAAACTGGACAAAAACTTTCATACCTGACAGTGTGTACTTCGTTTGCCTCCACAGATTGGACGAAAATAATTTTCTCTAGGTCACCTCAAAATGTCAAGCAATGGAGGGAAGCGAGCATTGACAACAAACTCTGGCCACAATGAGGTAATTCATTGTCAATTTATAGATTTGTAAATGTTTCCATTGTTTCTTTGAATTTTACTTTTTAGTTTTTTATTTCTAAATTTAAAAGAAGAAATATAATTTAAATATATATATAGGGACATGAGACTGACAAAGATAAAGAGGAATTGGCTTCCATATTGGGGGTGGAGGCAGTGAACAAATTGGTTAATGTGGACTGGACAACACTTGACAGATACATAGAAAAACAATCTATTAACACCTCTCAAACATTGCAAAAAAATCAATTGTGTCAAAGGGAATCAATTGATTCCCCAACCAGTCTTGGATCAAGCAGAAGATCCAGGAGGAAATCAATGACAGTAAACTCTAAGAATATGGAACAATGAGCAGAGACTTCCACTCTTGGGACATAGAGTTCCACCACGCCATGTTATCAATCTTGCATTGGTAGCTACAATACGAAGATAGAATACAAGGTGGTTTTAGGGGAAGTCTGAATGATAGATGTTGGGAAAATGTTTGGGAATAGGTTGAAGGAATCATGCCTTCAACGATTCAAAGACCATCTACATTTTCCATTCTCAAAGATACCTATGCACCTGAAAAAAGCAGTTATCCATGACATGGAGACTGATTTTGGCACAGGTTAGTCTGTAAAGAAGATAAAGCTATGAATGTCTCAAAACTGCAAGAGATTTCGGTGCAACCAAACAAAGAAGATAAAAAGAATCCCTCCTAAGCTAAGTAAAAAAAAAAAGGCCAATTGATGTAAGTGTGAAAGTATGGCGAGATATTGTAAAAGCATATGAGAATTTTGATGCACAAAGAAATTTTGGTGAGGAGAGTACGCAGGTATTTGAATTTTATCATAAGATTATATCAAATTTATTAAACGATATTTAAATTTTATTTGTGCATAGTTAAATTGAATTAGTATATGTTTCAAGACAAGGCCTCCAAGGCTAGGCTTGAGAAACTTCATGCCACGCATCGTAGTGGCCAGAAAGGTTTAGATACCTTGATCTGTACATTTGTAAGTATATTTAATATGTTAAATGATATATATTTTTATTTCATTGGAAAAAGTAAATGATTGCATATTAATTAGTTTAACTAGTCCATGTGCCATGTTTTGATAGGAGGAGAAATATGGCCGCCATCTAAAGCAATTTGAAAAGAATACTTTACAAAACAAAAAGTGGAATGATTTTGTAATCTAGATGGAGAATGAGGTATCAATAGTTGAGTTTCAATAACTTAGTTGGATATTGTTGTGTTAATATGTCAATTTGCATCTCTTGTGTTGAGTTGTTTATTGATGCATAGGATGAGTAAATAGAGCTCAAATCTTATGATTACAAGATGATTGTTTATGTGCATGAATAAATAGTAGAAGGATGTAGATGAGCTCAATTCATCTGACTTTATGCCTCTTGGCAGACATTCCTCTTGAATCTCTAATATCAGGTGCCCGAGACTTCCCTGTAGCTTTTACCTTTCACTGCCACCTTTTCTCTTCACTATGAGACTCGTCTCCTTTTTCCTTATATGCATTTATGGCTTCTGCTTCTAATTCATCCCATGTTTTACCTTCCTCCTCTTCATAATTTTCTTCTTCTTCTTCATCCTCCTCTGACTCCACAAGAGATTCATCTTCTGAACCTTCCTCATCTGATTCTAATTCATCTTCTACATCATAGGGTTCATATCCCTAGTCTGAATTTTCAGAATTATTAGAATTAGAATCACTAGCTTCCATATTCAAAAATTCCCAATCAACATCTTCAATAAATTTATGTGGATCATCAATAATACTCTTCAAAATTTGCTGCCAGTTCAAGTTCATTATGCTTTCATAATACTTTATCCATGGAGTTCAGCCATTCCTTGATGCCATCAAGCGAAGATTGAGAAATGGTGTACATGCGGAGTACATCCCGCTTGAAGTCTTTGAAAACAATAGCCATATCAAATGCCTTTTTCTCAACTCCTACTCTCTCAAGGTTAACAATCTCAATCTCACTAATAGCGATTACTAAGAAAGGTAATTCTACCAACTCTACCAAAAATTTTACCTTAGGAACAATAAAAGTAGAGGATTTGAAAGGAACTCCATGAAAAAAAAGCTCTCTAAATGGTATATCAAACTCTAGTTCAAAATATTTTAGATGAGGCTACTCCCATATAAGCTCTCTTACTTGCTTGACAAATCCTTGAAACTCTCTATTGATTTTATTTTTCTTGTCCCTCTCTTGCTGTCCTTCCTCAATTTCATCAAGATCATACATTGACCTTCTTGCCCCTCCTAAAGTTTGGACCACATCCATTACTTCCACATAAAACTTGACATCCTTGGTCTTCTTGGTTCCCACGCCATGATATGGTTATGCAAATGAAAATGAAGCAAAGTAATCATCTCCTTCTCCGTTGGCTGGAAGAATGCATGCTTAATGTTTTGATACATGATATCAGCTCTCTCTTCTGCTCTCATGGTTGAATACCGAAATCTAGTATGGTAGGCCTCCAGAGTTCCAGTCATCTTTCTTCCTCTTCCACCAAATTCTGGCCTGATCCACACGTCTGCCAACCTAATTGGCTTTCTTTCTGAAATCTTAAGTTTCTCCTGAGTCACCAATGTAGCTCTCTTTGCCTTTTTAGACTCTTTCATTGCTACAGATCATCTCTGGGATTTAATCATCTGTACCACATGGTTGATGTGCTTTGAATCCTTGCATCTAAAGTAAATTTCCTTAACAAAAATATTGCTAGGGAATTTCAATGTTTCCATTGTAGTTGGCATTAAAGTTGATACCTACAACATTGAAAATTATCCTTATATAAGAATTCCCTCCATCTTGTTGGCTTGTAACACTCTTGATGGTGGCTACATGAAATCTAATTCTGATTCCTCTTCTACATTAGAGCATTCATATCCTTGATCTAACTCTTCTGAATTATCAGAATCAGAATCACTAGCTTCTATATTCAAAAATTCCCAACCACCATCTTCAAAATATTTATCTAGATCATTAGTAATACTCTTCAAAACTGGCTGCCAGTTCAAGTTCATTCTGCTTTCATAATACTTTATATCCATGGAGTTCAGCCATTCCTTGATGCCATCAATGGAAGATTGAGGAATGACATCAATGCGGAGTACATCCTACTTGAAGTCTTTCAAAATAATATCCATATCAAATTCCTTTTTCCCAAGTCATACTCTCTCAAGGTTAGCAATCTCAATATCACTAATAGAGATTACTAAGAAAGGTAATTCCACCAACTCTACCAAACATTTTACCATAGGAACAATAAAAGCAGAGGCTTTGAAAGGAACTCCATGAAAAAAAAGCTCTCTAAATGGTATATCAAACTCTAGTTCAAAATAGTTTAGATGAGGCTGCTCCCATATAAGCTCTCTTACTCGCTTGAAAAATCCTTGAAACTCTGTATTGATTTTATTTTTCTTGTCCCTCCCTCGCTGTTATTCCTCAATTTCATTAGGATTATACATTGAACTTCTTTCCCCTCCTAAAGTTTGCACCACATCCATTACCTCCACATAAAACTTGACATCCTTGGTCTTCTTGGTTCCCATGCCCTGATATGGTTATGCAAATGAAAATGAAGCAAAGTAATCATCTCCTTCTCTGCTGGCTAAAAAAATGCATGCTTAATGTTTTGATACATGATATCAACTCTCTCTTCTACTCTCATGGTTGAATACCGAAATCCAGTATGGTGGGCCTCCAGATTTCCAGTTATCTTTCTTCCTCTTCCACCAAATTCTGGCCTAATCCACACATCTACTAGCCTAATTGGCTTTTTTTTTTAAAGCTAAAGTTTCTCTGAGTCACCAATGTAGCTCTCTCTACCTTTTCAGACTCTTTCATTGCTACAAATCATCTCTGGGATTTAATCATTTGTACCACATGGTTGATGTGCTTTGAATCCTTGCATCTAAAGGAAATTTCCTTAACATAAATACTGCTAGGGAATTTCAATGTTGCCATTGCAGTTGGCATTAAAGCCGGTACCTGCAACATTGAAAATTATCCTTATATAAGAATTACCTCCATTTTGTTGGCTTGTAAAACTCTTGATGGTGGCTACATGAAATCTGATTCTGATTCCTCTTCTACATTAGAGTGTTCATATCCTTGATCTGACTCTTCTAAATTATCAGAATCAGAATCACTAGCTTCCATATTCAAAATATTTATCTGGATCATTAGTAATACTCTTCAAAATTGGTTGCCAGTTCAAGTTCATTCTGCTTTCATAATAATTTATATCCATGGAGTTCAACCATTCCTTGATTCCATCAAGGGAAGATTGAGGAATGGAATCAATGCAAAGTAAATCTCACTTGAAGTCTTTGATAATAAGAGCATATCAAATGCCTTTTGTCCAAGTCATACTCTCTTAAATTTAATAATCTCAATCTCACCAATAGCGATTACTAAGAAAGGTAATTCCACCAACCCTACCAAATAGTTTACCGTAGGAACAATAAAAGTAGAGGCTTTGAAAGTAACTCCATGAAAACAAAGCTCTCTAAATGGTATATCAAACTCTAGTTCAAAATATTTTAGATGAGACTACTCCCATATAAGCTCTCTTACTTGCTTGACAAATCCTTGAAACTCTCTATTGATTTTATTTTTCATGTCCCTCTCTTGTTGTCCTTCCTCAATTTCATCAGGATCATACATTGACCTTCTTGCCCCTCCTAAATTTTGCACCACATCCATTACCTCCACATAAAACTTGACATCCTTGGTCTTCTTGGTTCCCACGCCCTGATATGGTTATGCAAATGAAAATGAAGCAAAGTAATCATCTCCTTCTCCGCTAGCTAGAAGAATGCATACTTAATGTTTTGATACATGATATCAACTCTCTCTTTTGCTCTCATGGTTGAATACCAAAATTTAGTATGGTGGGCCTCCAGATTTCCAGTCATCTTTCTTCCTTTTCCACCAAATGTTGGCCTGATCCACACGTCTACAAGCCTAATTGGCTTTTTTTTTTAAAGCTAAAGTTTCTCTAAGTCACCAATGTAGCTCTCTCTACCTTTTCAAACTCTTTCATTGCTACAGATCATCTCTGGGATTTAATCATCTATACCACATGGTTGATGTGCTTTGAATCCTTGCATCTAAAGTAAATTTCCTTAACATAAATACTGCTAGGGAATTTCAATGTTGCCATTGTAGTTGGCATTAAAGCCGATACCTGCAACATTGAAAATTATCCTTATATAAGAATTCCCTCCATCTTGTTGGCTTGTAAAACTCTTGATGGTGGCTACATGAAATATGATTCTAATTCCTCTTCTACATCAGAGCGTTCATATCCTTGATCTGACTCTTCTGAATTATCGGAATCAGAATCACTAGCTTCCATATTCAAAAATTCCCAACCACCATATTCAAAAATTTTACCTAGATCATCAGTAATACTCTTCAAAATTGGCTGCTAGTTCAAGTTCATTCTGCTTTCATAATACTTTATATCCATGGATTTCAGCCATTCCTTGATGCCATCAAGTGAAGATTGAGGAATGACGTCAATGGGGAGTACATCCCGTTTGAAGTCTTTGAAAATAATAGCCATATCAAATGCCTTGTGCCCAAGTCATACTCTCTCAAGGTTAACAATCTCAATCTCAAGTATTAGCTAGGTAATTTGAAATTTTATTATGGTATGTGCACTTTGATACAATGTAATATGATTATGGTTTCATCTCATATGTTGTAATATTAGATATATAACAGGAAAATAAATTATTGCATGAAATAAATAATAAATTTTCATTCTTTTTTTTTTTTTTTGCAGAACATAGGTCTTCCAGAAGATCAAGATGATCCTCAAGATGATATAGATCCACAAAATATTGGTTCGACAACCAGTACAAATAACATGGTAGAGGATGATGCGGAAGACACCGAGGCTAATGACAATGATGATGATGACGATGACAACGACGACGACGACGACGACGACGATGACGACGACGATGATGATGATGATGGTGATGATGATGATGATGATGAGATAGTTGGTGGTAGTAACCGGTGACATTCATGATCATATAGACTGCATCATGGATCATTGTTGATATATCATTTTGATGACTCTTTTCATGGTTACTATCATATGTATCATTTTCATGACCTACAGTACTATATTATTGAGTTGTATCATATTGACATGTATCATTTTCAATTTTCCACTATATCATTTGGACATGTATCATCTTGACTTGTATCAGTTTGAGTTACATAATTTATCAATTTTATTTATATCATTTGTACATGTATCATTTTCACTTATGTCAAATGTTGGACATGTATCATTTTGACATGTTTTTGATGTACTGGCATATTTGAATTTCACTTGTTTTAGTTATATATGATGATGATCTTATCAATATTGACTTGTCAATTTATATATATTAAAAGCAGTTGATGATTTTTGGATGGATATTTATTACGTATGATGATTTTAATTTACTTTTCAAATTCAATTAAATTATAAATATTTGACTCACTTGTTTTAATTATAGATGATGATCATGTTACAATAATAGTTTAGGCGGTGATGAAAGGTAAAATTAATGCTTGGAACCTCCAAAATGTAATTGAAAGTTTTGCAGTGAGCCGCATTAAAAGAGGTGGTAATGTGGAAGCAGATGTCTTATCTAAATGGGCTTTAAATTTTGGTGAAACAGGGGAATTTAGGTTGGAGGATTTTAGAGGTGTTAAGTTAGCAGACAACACCTTAAATGAACAAGGTGACGAAGCAAGTGAAGTAGGTTTGACATGACAAGTGAAGGCAGAGATGGAGGGTGGTGGTGAAGTAGTACTTCATTAATAGAAAGTGTGGGAAATCCAAGATGGTGTTAAATGCAAGCCCTTAATTAAGATGTGGTAATTGTATTTGGAAAGGGTTGAGAAAAACTCTGCAAAAAACTTTGGTGGTGGCGGTGCTAGTTGTTAGGAGAAATGGAAGCCAATTTTACCTTCTAGTCATGAAGATCTTTGGGCCCGTTTTATGAAGAGGCATCCAGAAAATGACTTGACCTTTTCCTTGTTGACGACAAGTAGCTAGTGCAGTGTGCAAAACTAATTTGTGGCAGGGATTTCGGCTCTCTGAAACACATATACCAAACCAACATGGAAGTTTACTCCATAATTGCGGGGTGGAGCTTGGATTTAGGTGAACCAATGGAAATGGTGAGGATGGTGATGTAGAAAATTGTGCATGAAGATTTTTTGGTAGGCATGGAGTCCATTCTCGAATGGGTGGTTTTGGGTGTAGGTTTAGATTATTCTAAAGGATTGGTAGATGATGAAATTGAGGAGATCTATGGGAGACCGGGGCTCAAACCCTTTATTCATTGGCCTGAAGGAAAATACAAAGCTCGTTGTCGTGAGGAAGCGCGTTTGGGATGGAAAGCGCTTAAACTCTTCATCAAACTCATGGAGGTTGATGAAGTTTTGGTACAAGAAAAGGTGGAGATGCAGGGATTGGAAGTGAAAAGGAAGCGCTAGAAGAAGAAGTCGGGGAAGTGGCGGAAGTCAAAGAAGCCTCTGAAGGAGATAGCCAAGTTTCCGTGTGGAGCTCGTTAAGACCGGTCATGTTTGTCTGTGTTTGATTTTGTTGTATTAAAGCGTGTAACTCTAAACACTGTTAATGGTGGTTATTTTTCATTTATGGGGTTTATTTAATGTTTTACTCTGCACATTAAGGTGCCTCTGGTTTTTGTCGTCTATTGTGGAATTTTGGTGGGTAATGACACAAAACAATAGATGTACTTTTTTATCTTTACAAGCAATACAAAAATTTCGTATTACTGACCCAAAAAAAATAATTGTCTTGTTATTTAATCATATGAGTTAAATAATTAAATTACTTAGTCTATAATCATATGGGTTATTTAACTAATTAAATTGAAATAAAACATATTAAATTAATAAAATGAAGAAAAATAAGAAGCATTTTTAGAAGCAAAAAAGGAAGCGAAATAAGAAGCATTTTTAGAAGCAAAACAAGAAGCATTTTTAGAAGCAAAAAAGGAAGAAAAACAAGAAGTATTTTTAGAAGCAAAACAAGAAGCAATTTTAGAAGCAAAAAAGTAAGCAAAACAAGAAGTATTTTTAGAAGCAAAAAAGGAAGCAAAACAAGAAGCAATTTTAGAAGCAAAAAAGGAAGCAAAACAAGAAGCATTTTTAGAAGCAAAAAAGGAAGCAAAACAAGAAGCATTTTTAGAAGCAAAAAAGGAAGCAACAATGGAAGCCAAACTAGAAGCAATCTTGGAAGCAAAACCGGAAGCAAAACTAGAAGCAATACCAGAAGCAAAACTAGAAGCAAAATCAGAAGCCTAATTGGGCACTAATTTAGGCACCATTTCTGACGCTATTTTCTGACGTTATTTTAGTCATTAATAAAGGTGCTACTTTTCGGTGCTATTTTAGGCGCTAATGGGGGCGCTGTGTTTTCTGACGCTAATTACAACGCCAACTCTGACATTACATCTGGCATAAAAGTCAGCGTCGAGATGACCATGCCTGTTTGCGCCCAGTTTGGCGCTAACCAACTCGTTCAATTTGTGGGCTGAAATACATTGAAACTCGGCACTATTTTCCTGTTCCGCTGTAGTGATTTTTGCTTTCTTGCATCATATTATCTCATTGAAAAACTGAAAAGTGCATTGTCAATCATCCTAATTGCATTTAGGAACATTGTTATTGCATTCAACTTTGCATTCAATTGCTTGTCATTAGTCACTTTTTATTGCATTCATTGGCACACTTTTTTGTTTATAAACATCAGGTCCCTGGGTAGGCAACCTGGAAACATTGTTATCAACTCAGATTTTCCTATTTAAAAAAAAATCTTTATTGGGGCTAAAACGCCCTTACTAGCGTCTTAGTACCTCTATGGGTTTTTGCCTCAAAATATTGTCTAGTTTGCTTGCTTTATGTTCCAGTTTTTGGAACCTCAAACTTTATTCAGTAGGACCAAGACACCCTTGCTAGAATCTTAGTCCCTATGGATTTTGAGGTTGCAGTTTTCAGGGTTAAACAATGAATTTTTGTGCTTTTATTTGTTGTAGTTACTGTGTTGTTTTAATCTATCAATTTACTGTTTCATGCATTTTCATAGTTCATGGATTGATAAAGATAGATTATTGCACTTTCATTTTGTTAGTTGTAGACTTCATTTTATAGTCATTAGAAAATCAAAACACAAAACCAAAAACAGTAAACCTAAACAAGCATAGATTCATGGTTTTTTAAAGTATGTCAAAACCCTTTTTCCAAGTTAGCTTAACCCTCAAGCCTTTTATTTGTGATCAATTTGACATGTTAGATGAAGCCCTTGAGGAATTCATCTCACCTAGATCATCCACTAAAGCTTTGATGCAAGAGGATGCAAGTATAGACAATCAGGACAATCATAATCGTTCTTCTCCCAATACCTCTCCTATTAGTGACGAAGGTATCTTAGTGAAAGAAGATACAATCATTGAGAATCATCAAAATTCTTGCTTGTCCTTCTCCTCGCCCCCTTTGGGAAGATATTATAGCACAAGAGAATGAGATCATAGAAACATTTCTAAATATTACCTTACCTAATTTCCATTCCCCTCTTGCTTGTGAGACTGATTTAATGGAAGATGAGATTGTAATTGATGAGGATATGTTGGTGTTAGTTGATCAAACCTTTAATGTGTATAACAACCTCTTTATGATCCTTCCCCTACCTATCCTATTTCGGAAGACATTAGGGAACAAAGGAATGAATTCATAAATGATCATGATAATCATACTTGTTCTTCTCCTAGTATCTCTCATAGCTATGAAGAAGATACTTTGATGATAGAAAATACAATAGATGAAAGTCATGAGAATCTTAGTTGTCTCCCTTCACCTATGGAAACCCTTATTAAGCAAGAAATTTCAACCATTGAGCATTCCCCTACTTGCGATGAAGTCATTTTAAAAGAACCAACCTTTGAATATCATGAACATTTAGTTTGCAGTTCTCTTAAAAACTCTCCTCTTAGGGAGGTATCATGGTGCAAGAAAGCTTGAACATTGACACATGTAAAGGGGCTTCCTTAGATGAAGATGATGAAGTGACATTAGACTCCTCTTCACTAATAGATCATGCAAATAGCCACAAGTTTTTTGAGGTTATGACGACATAAATTGGATCTCCTTTATTTAGTGAGCTTCCTAAGTCACCTCCCATTAGTGAATCACATAAGAAACTAAGAGATTTCTTGAAATATACGATGCAATCTAACAATGTTTTGTAGAAACCAAGATATAACACAGTTACTCAAACATGTAGGGACCGAAAATAGCTGCCATAATATCACCATTGCCTCAACTTATTGTGCCTATTATTGAAGATCTTTAAAATACTCCCGCTAACATATCCATATGGCAACTCATTCAACTATCACCTTTATACAAGTGTCTATTTCAAGAAATATTGCAAATAATGCAGGAGGAGATTCAATCTTATATGAAATTAAATAATGTAACATCCTTCTTTCATCTCACGCAAGTCACACAGTCAAAAATCACATTCCCTAAACATGAATTTCCCTCACTTGAGATTGAAAACAAGAATGAAGCCTTGATGATAAAGGTGATCATTAATGAAACTGTAGTTAGGCACACTCTCATAGATAAAGGAGCAGAAATTAATGTTTGTAGCATTGACCTCCTAGAAAAAATGGCGTGGAAAAGAGGCTTATTCAACTTAATGATGATCATATTCATGGCTTTGAAAATGTTAATAGGAAACCACTAGGCATGATCACATTACCTATTGAGGTTGGACCTGTAGTGTTTCCTACCCCTATCCATATCATTATAGGATCTCTTTCATACAATATTCTCCTAGGGAGACCATAGATTCATGCTATGAAAGGAGTCCCATCTACTCTTCACCATTCAATGAAATTTTAGTACAACAAGATATACACAGTTGAAGCAGATGGATGAAGCTATGAATCATATTATCACAACATTTCCAACTCCCCTAATACTTTCATTCCAAAATAAAAAGTTGAACCTATACAAGTTGATGCTAATCCTTCACCTACAACAAAAATCTTTAGTGATAATTGGGGGTTGTTAGACTTTACATCTCATTTCAATAAAGTTTCTAAAATCTCACCCTCAAAATCCAAAGTCATATACCAACGATTCATTTTTTAGATACAAGTTCTAATGATGATTGGGATTTTACACCTCCCCTTATACGAGAGTGCCATATCTCACAATCTAAACCAAAAAAACCTTGTGTTTCATTCACTCAACTTAGTTCTACAACATTACCCCATAGTGGTGATGGGGGCTATATAACTCCCATCCCTCATGGGGGGATGATGCATAACCTTAAAAAGGATTTGTGTTCTCGTGAAGAAACCAATCCTTCTCAGAAACATAAACCCCCTTCATCTGACTTGGAAGATTGTTATGGTATCAGATACAATCTCCCTCCTACACATAGATACAATGAACACAAAAATAAAACTAACATACCATGCTCTTTCAAGAAAGATCTAGGTTTATCTCCCTTATATCCATTTTCATCTAAAGCATTATCATTTAGTGTGTATATGACATCTTTCACAAATAAAGGAACATATTCTGCTATTGATCAAGAGAGTATCTTGTCAAGACTCCTCCAAGATCATTTGATATCTCTCCCTCCATGAACACAAAATAAATTTTACTACAAGAATTCATTTTGTGCATATCATAGAGTTCATGATCATTATACTAATGAATGTGAGGCTTTAAGAAATAAAATTCAACATCTTAAGGAGTGTGGTGCTCTTCCTTGTGTTGAAGCACCCAATTCCTCTAATTGATACTGATTTTTACACAAGCATGTTTCTCATCAATAATTTCGGCTCACTCTTGCCCTGCACTAAGTGGGGGCAAGGGGTTAGGTAGCCTTCTCCTCGTATGTCACTTGTCATTGTCTCTTTTGTCTAGTTGATCACCTTTCATGTATATATAAGAGCAAGCTTGGGATGTGGACAACATACCTTAAGCTGGCTCACATGTGATGTACTGAGTTATACATCTTTGGGGCAACCCCTTCCTTTCTCATGACATAGCTTATTGGAAACATATGACTTGGCATAGGGATTTCTGAATAAGCTCTCATGTCTTCTTCTACTTTAAAGAAATTGCTCACAGTAATGGTGTTAGCAACCACTTTAAATTGGGGGAATACATCGACACTCATGTTTCATTATGTGATTTTCTTTCTTCCTGCAATGCATTCTTTTCTTGGTGGTGTCATTGGGTTTGATTTCCTTTGAGAGTGTGATATTTCTTTGACTTTGCATCTCTTGGAAACATTAAGTACAATGTTACCTAAGATGAGACCTTGCATTTGTCCTCTCTTGGAGACATTAAGCACAATGTTCCCTAAGATGAGACCTTGCACAAACTAAGAAAAATGCCTTCAAACATCCCTCTTTCATGTTCTGTTGCATTTTTGTACCTTATTAAAGTCATGGAGGTATGGCTTTGATATGGTTCCTTAGGGATCACCTAGTGGACAACTAGCTTCACTAGCCCTTGTGAGCATGCATTTTCATTTTGTCTTTATCATAGTAATGGGGGTATGACTTTGATATGGATCTCTTGAGGCTCACCTAGTGGACAACTAGCTTCACTATCCCTTGTGAGCATGCATTTTGTTTGCATAGTGGACAACACGTTCCACTTGTAAACCCTTTTTGGACAAACAACCTAGACCCAATCCACAATGCGTTGGATGATCACTACTGTATTTTACTCCAATTTCTAATGAAAGTTTGTTGAAATATCGACAACCTATTTTCGGAATACCAACGAATCACCAGAATAATTTTCATCGCTAAATTTTAGTCGCTTTTCTGACTAGCTTTAAAACGTCAAAATCACGACTCAGCTTCGTCGGTTGCCGCCATGGAAAAGGGATTTGGTGTTCATCAGAATATCGATGAAACAATCTAACGATGAACAATAGACAAAACACAAGTTTGCATGCCTTTGCGAGAGGGTCAGAACAACAACAGAAGTTCATCGAAATTGCGACAAAATAGGAAAGTCATTACGATGAAAGTTTCATCGGACGTATTGCAAATATCAGTGAGATCAAGACTATTACATCGATCAAAATTGCTTGAGAAGATATATCAGGAGGACTGGCCCGTTGTCTCAGCGATGAAGTTTCATCGACGAGATACTCATCATGTCTCATCGATGAAGCACGAGGGAAGCATATCGGCAAGACATATACCATCGGAGTAAGTTCTAATGTCTATCCAACCCGCTATGTCACGCCGATAAGATTACATCGGCAGGAGTCTTGGAAACATACCTGAGATCGAAAGAACAACAATAGAAGTTTCTTGAAATTGCGGAGAAATAGGCAAGTCATTATGACAAAAGTTTCGTTGGACGTATTGGAATTTCGTCAGATGCTTTTGGAGGTTCGTCAGTTGCTTTCATCAAAAGTTCGATGAAACAATGCAATTTAAAAAAAAAAAAACTATTCATTCAAATGTAGGCATATTAGTGAAAGATCAAGACTGTTACAGCGATCAAAATTTCTTGAGAAGATATATTGGGAGGACTGGCCTGTGGTCTCAGTGATGAAGTTTCATTAGCGAGATACTCATCTTGTCTCATCGATGAAGCACGAGGGAAGCATATTGGAAAGACATATACCATCAGAGTAAGTTTTGAATGTCTACCTGACCTACCATGTCACGTCGATAAGATTACATTGGCAAGAGTCTTGGCGACATACCTGAGATCGAAAGAATAATCATTGGGGAGACTCACCACCTTGGGGAAATTGCAAAATATCCTAGTGATACATGATCTCTTGCCGATGAAGATACAAATGGATCAAAATAATTATCGAGGTGACTCTAGGAGATATTTGATGTATAAGTATCCATTTTTTATATCAAAAGGAGAGAGGCGAATAGGAAAAAAGAATACTATAGATAGTTTTTTTTTTTAATGATGTTTTCATAAAAAATACTTAGATGCATGCATGAAGTTTGATGAAGTTAATGAACATATATGAATTTGTGGCTTAGTCTTTGGTATCAATTGTCTGTGGAATTATATAGTTAGTAGGAAGTATAAAAAATTATATATAGGTAAAATCTTCAATAATTCTATACAGTTCAAGAAAAACTTCAAGGTTATTAATTTATGTCATTCTATACATTCTACAAATCTAAGTTGAATGCAACTAATTTGCAAATACTACGAGTCATCATCAACACTAACAACTTTAAAGTCACAACTATTGGTCCAATATTGATAAAAATATCGGGCATTATATAAACCGCTACTATCACAACTATTGAAACATGCTCAGCTATTGGGTCCTCTCCCCTAGATTAAATTAAGGAAAACATTATTGTAAACACAATATGTATAGAAGAATATGAATGTAAAGGAAAATGGATATTAGCAAAACATAAATGTAAATAAAAGTAGTGTGAGCAGAAAATGAATCTAAATTGGTCTTGAACAAATAAAATCATACCCAATTAACATTAAGTTATACTGACCTTGTACTCATTGCCATTGTCAATCTTGAAGGTTACTTTGATTCCTTATGTAGAAACTCTTTGGCCATGAGGCAAGAGAAGGTGGGAAAACCAAGTGTATATTGATGACTTCCTGACAATCAAAAAGAAATAAGCAACCAGTCAACCCTATTAGAACAAAATAATCTTATGAATTGATTTTATTTGTTTTACTGGCTAATGGATAGTGGACCTAGTTCTCTTGAATTGAGATACTACTAAGATGTGTTGACTATCGATATTCTGCTTCAATCTCTATAAGTTACTTTTGTCTTAAATATATTCAAGATAACTCTGCAAAAAAATTCCCTGATCTGTTAGAAATTATGCAAATTATTTTGTTAATACTTCTCCATTTTGATATTTTCTTCAAAAATTCATAGAAAGATATGTAATTCCATATTTGAAACTTACATATTTTAATTTTACTAGTTCTGTAATTATAGGATATGATTCCAACAATTGTGAAACACATTGGAAATATGTTGGATGAATGAAGTAAACTATGCAATTGGTAGGTGTAAAGCCAAATTCCTTAACCCTTGCCAGCATCCTTCTTGCCTGTTCTAAAACATGTGCTTTGGAACAGGGCATGAAAATCCATCTAAGTATAATGAAAAGGAGATTTTTGTTAGATATTATATTACAGTAAGTTGAATGAATGTAAGTAGAGAACTTTTTGCATACCTGTAGATGGTACATAATTTCATGGTTAAGTGGAAGCCTCCCATAAACAACAAGATTCAAATATCCATGTATCTATCTCAATCGAGCCTCTAAACCCTTCAGAGCTATCAAATTTTCCACTAACTTGTTACGCACAAAAGTCAAATTTTAGAGTTATGTCACCACTAAAAACAAAATAAATAGAGCTTTGAAACCAAATCCACACACAACACAATGTTGTATTCATACAAAGCCATACAAACAAACTAAACTCAAAACATTGGAATGGAAACAACTTCAAATTATGATGCAAAGCATGGATTCACTTTACTCAACTAGAGGAACATTTCACAATAATAAGTTCTTCATCTAAAACATCTGTACAAGGTTCAAATATAAAGAGATTGATGAAAGATAGAGGAATTAAAAAGATACTTGGATGTAGTTGGATTGAAGGTCGTAAACTGGTACATGTTTTTTGTGTAGGATTCATATCACATCCACAAACATGGTAGAGCTATGCAAAGCAAGAGAAATTGGCTTGGAAAATGAAGGCATTAGGGTATAAAGAATCATTTTTCTGCCACCATAGTGAAAATTTAGCACTTTCTTTCATCTTTGCATATTGGTTTGATGCTTCAAACGATGCATTTCTTATATTGAAAATTGCATTACTTTATTGAACTTCTCTTTGTTTCGAGAATAGTTTAATATTATCTACTTAATAGGGCCAACCACGTGACAGTGGAAGCTCATTTGACCCCTCCCGCCCCCCCCGACCCCCACATCACTCTCAACTCCCCATACCTGATCATATAACATTAATCATTCATTCATCCATTAATAACATATAACATTCATTCTTTGAGTTTTTACATATTATCAAAAATATGGTTGTCATAATATGATTACAATCACTTTTTTTTTGTTTCTTTTTTGAAGCTAAAAAAAGATGAAGTGGAGTATCATTTTATAAATCATTTGTCTCCCATTTAGTTGTTCTGCCCTCTACTCATGATCTTAATGTACACCTAGTCATGAACTCATGATGTGGATGTCGCTGCAAGGGGGGGTCTACTGCTATAACAAAGAAATGTTAAATTGATATGTTTTGTTATTATTGTTACAAGTATTTCATTAATTAAAAGAACATTAGAGTGGTTCTCTTTACTTGATGAGGCCACATCATGTTCCTGACCTTGTCTTATAGCCTCATGCTCAACATGCTGAACACCCTCTAAATCCTGATCTGGAGTTGAAACGTGAAAGGTTGCATTAATTAATACACCAATTGAAATTAAATATGTTTAAAAGAACATTAGAGTGGTCCTCGTTACCTGATGGGGCCACATCATGTTCTTGATATTCTCTAGCCTGATCATGCTCAACATGTTGATCACGCTCTACATGCTCTAAAGTTGAAACACGAAAGGTTGCATTAATTAATACACCAATTGCAATTAAAGATGCTTAATCCTATTAATCCATACTGTATTTTGTATAGCACATGACTACATCCAGTATCGGGATGCACACCATGACCTTCATCTGCAGGTTGTGCTCCACCTTCACCAAGCTGCATTCCAATGTCATGTGTAGTATTATCATTGCTTGTCTGTTTAAAAAAAATAGGCACATGATTACTTTATGGTGAAAATTAATATTGAATAGATTGCACAAGTATTCGATTTTAAATAAATTTTATTGAGTTTATTTACCTGTGTGTTGGATGCAGTGGAAGATTGTGTTTGCCCAATAGAGACTCTTAGGTGTTCAACCATGACTCCATAGCCTTGCTGGAAGGAAATCTTCAGATCCTCTTCTGTGGGCGCTCTATTGAATTCAGAGCCCTGAATTTTTGTATAAGATCATGAATTTTGCTTCTATGGTGTGATAAAACCAAAATTGTTTGCAATTTATTATTTGGATGCAATATTTCATTTATTGATACTTACAATTCGTGCAGCTAATTTCATATAACCACCAGAGCCAAGTTTGTGTTGCCCATATTTTTCTAGTCTTTCCTTTGTTGCCTTTGATGTGTTAGGAAGCCTATGAAAAGTTTGAAATATGTTAGATTATGTAAAAATAAAGAGTAATCAGTATATAATTACATTGTTGATAGTATCACATACCTTCCTTGGCATGGTGGTGTCTTTCCTTTTTTCTTTTCAGCCTTCTCATTTCCATCCAACACTAAGTCCTTCCACTCCCTCTTCGAAGTCATGGGGGGATGCTCGCACTTTTTGTTCTTCTCTAAATGTGACCTATATTGGTCCCTCACATACTTTAGATAGGTACCAACTTTCTTAAGGACCTTGGTTCGGTTGAATTTTTTATCACCGAACAACACAACTAAACGGTTAATGAGCTCATCTTTTAAATTTTAATTTTGGGCATTCCACCGTATATGTATGGTGGGCCTGAAGAGTCCAATGTAATATCACTTAGATGTTTATAAAAAACATCATTTCATTTTGCAAAATGATCATGGGATCATTAGTCTAAAAAGAGTGATCAATAAGTAAGTTTCAATTGGATTATATATAATAATAATTAAAACATTTTAAAGTACCTGGGACCTTCTCTATCTTTATGGGAACAAAATCCTCGGTCACCACAAATGTGACTGGCAATGTTCCCGTACTAGTAATACAAGAAGATCCAGGAAATGCTGCTAAAACATCACCAGTACTAGTGGCCTCTGCATCCCTAGGTACATGTCCGACGCAAGTTCTGGTATGTGTTCGCTGCCAGAGGGTGCACTACCGAATGTCTGCATGCTATGTGTTGTCGACGTTTCATTCGACAATATAGGCATGGATGATGGGGTCAGATGATGTGATGTATGCGCAGGAAGATCATGATGGACACTTGTACCAACCCCTACTCCTTGGGCAACACCTACAATACCCTGATCATGGCCAGTAGCATCATGAGGATGCAAAATATCCTGTAAAAACAACACATATTTTAGTTCATGACATAAAAGAGTACAAAATATAAAACCATGAATGAACTTATGTTATAATTAAAGACCTCATGACAACTTACTTGCAAGTTTTGTGCTCTCTCAGTCAATATTTTAACCCTCTCTCTTATCTCATTTGTTTGAGGCACTATGAATAACAACTGAAGGATTTCTTCATTGCATTTTTTTTGGGTCTTCCTTATCATATCAAGAGGGTTTGTTGAACATGCGATGTCATCATCACATTATAGTGACTGCACCTCCCTATGGATTCTCTCCTCTACTGCTGGTGCCTTTCCCCGATCAGCCGACTGCAACAAGAATATTAAAAAATTTATCGAAATTAACCCAATAAACTCATGAAAAAAACATAATAATTAAACATTTTGCTCATATCTAATTTGTACAATTACAATGAGCTAAACCTATCGAGTAGAAGCACCTAAAGATTCATCGTGATCTATGCTCTGGGCCAGAGCCTTCCCCGTATGATTAATGTCCTACTGTGACAAAAATTAAATATAAAAAAATATTACCGAAATGAAACCAATAGACTTACCAAAAAAATAATAATAATAAAATGGTATATTGGAGTGATTAATTGGAGGCTGGGTAAAATGGTATATAGTACATACCACCCCCATAGTAACTATGTTTGTATCTAATCGATTCAAATTGTAATCAATTAGCAACTCTTGCCCTGTAATTATTGATTTTATCGCACATACGAATACATGGTTTCCCTCGCGCGCCTCGAATATGCAATTGGGTTGCTTAATTGTTGACTTAGGTCGTGTACTATTTATAAACCCTACAATATTCCCTGATGCTTTTGGCCTTTCGTCAATGTACATAGCCACTCCTTTAATTTGAACCTTATCTTTTAGCTGTATATAATTTGCTGACAGTGCATACCTACACATACTTCGTGTATATCAAACCAACTGCATCCAATCTTTGTAATTGTAACAAGGTCCGACATACTCCATCAATTTAGTAACTTTGTCTTAACAGAAATTTATGTCGTCCATGCAAAATAGGCCCAAACCATGCAATGATGATGGTGATATGCGATATATCCTCTCATGGACACAAAAATCAATGTTTATTGGAGGAAGTTCCTTGGGTACCCATTGTTTTTGTAGATTTTTGTACCTCAAGGGAACCTCGATGTCACCTATGCTTTCATCATCATAAGAACATGACCCCCCTTCAGCAAGAAAAAATTTGATGTGTTTATGGAATTTTCTTCTAATCTTTTGACCTCTAGTTGATCTCCTCTTTTAGACCTACTACATGTCTCACTTTCCTCTTCTCTTCCTGAATTTCCCTTGCTCGAGGAAGATAGATCTGAAAAATACCTATTTGGTGGTACTTGCACTCATAAGGATGTTGGATGAAGTTCTTTCATGGTGATGTGATCCCAAGGTGACATTATGATTAATCTATCATTTCATTGCTAGAATTTGACAAGTTATAACGTAATCAAGTCTTGATAGATTGCAAGTTATTGTTACTATCATCCAAATGTGTCCATCACAAATCAAATCTACTTAACGTTTTAACTCCCAAACTTTGTAACAAGTTTTACGTCCACTAGTTACACAACCAAGGCCTCAAATGTATTCTCTAATTGTAATCAACAGACTTTTTCTCTTCATTCAAGTAAATAAAATTGAAGGGAAACACCACCAAGTGGTTTATTGGACACCTACATGACAAAAAATAGCACCAAATTTACATTTAATTTCCATATGTCTAAGTGGTTAATGGGCAGGGAGTGTGTACTAGGCCTGGTTAAGTCATCATAAGTTTATGCTTTGGCAATAAAAAATGTTTAAGTCATCTTAAATCTTCCTATGTCTAATTGCTAGGAGACTTTTGGTATGTTTTAAGGTAGGACGAGTGGTTGCATCAATGTTCTAGTTCTCTATGACAAGGTTTCAACATCTTAAAATAGTGAAAATTAGTGCTCATAGTCATTTGAAACAACAACATTTTGATTATGTATGATGGTAGGATTTGATAACTTAAAAGAATTGGCTACCCAACAAACTTAAAGTTAAAAGAAACTTTTTCAGTTTAAGGGGTTAGCACTTTCTTTCATCTTTGCATATTGGTTTTATGCTTCAAACGATGCATTTCTTATCCCACTTCTATCATATTGTATTCCCATCCCATTGCAATTGTTGCAATTTTTGGAGGAGTTGATACCAAAATTTCATATCAAATACCACATTTTTGAAGCAATTTTTTGTGTTTTTACTATTTTTTTGAAGTTCTTTTGTGTTGTATGGATCCGTACAAGCTTGAAATGCTTTGAGATCATTGGTGTAGATAAATATATGTGTTACCTTTCATTTTCATTTTTTTTGAAGTGCTAAATCACTGTTTTGTGGGAGAAAACAATCAAATACAGGGATTGCCCTGTTTTGCCTATGTAAGGGTTTGAGGGCTAAATAGAAATGACATCCAGCAATCCACCCACTGTCTTGGAACTGTAACTCGGTGGAATGGTGTGCAACATGGTATGATAGAGGTTCATTGCATTTAGGGGTCTGTTAAAGCAAGAAATTTGGCATTGAATTGATGCCCTAGGGCTGACAGGGGTAATTTTCTTGTGAATTTGTGGTTGTTAAGTCAAGGTTTATCAATTTGATGGATATCTTGGTAGAGTCATGGTGACACTATTTGATGTTCCAATCTCTACTTCAAAACAAAAATATATCTATCAACTCTAAGAGCTATAATGGGATGGCATTAAAGGAACCTTCATATGAAGGATCTTCTAATGAAGGACCTTTGAATTAAGGTCTTCATTTGAAGGTCCTTCATGCAAATGTTCCTTTTATAAAGCATTTCGGACATGAAATATTTAAAATAAAAATACCTTCATTTGAAAGTCTTGACATGGCATCATTTTTTAATGAAGGTTCTTCATTCAAGGCCATGACGACATCACCTTCAAATGAAGGTTCTTCATTCAACTGGTGTTTTGTAATTTGGAAATTTTTGGATTTTTTTTTTGCCTCATCCCACAAGTGGGAAACATTATTGTGCAATCACTCATTAACAAAGAGATGAATGTGTGATAATAATTTAGGGTTAAAAATAAATCCATTTGAGCCTTTTATAAATGAAAGGACATTTGATGCAATCATATTCCTTGTCAAAGTCTTAACTTAATAGTAAGGGCATCATGAGTAGTTTGTTGGGCCCATTCAACAATCTCTAATGCAAGGATTGAATTTTCTAGAATGTATCTACTATCAAGAAAGCCATTTTTTTTACCTGTATGACTATATCTCAAGCAATATGTTTAATTATGATGGAAATGATATTGACAAAGATTTTGTAATCTAGGTGTTGAGAAGCATAATTGGCCACCATCCTAGGAAAGATTCTTCATTCTCACTTTTAGGTGTTAAAATTTAACAATACCTTGATTGATGAAAGAGCTCAAAGAGCCTTTCTCCATGGTATCCAAGTACACATAGTAGTGGTATTCTCTTATACGGTTGGACATGATTTAAAGAACTTAGCTAGGAATTATTCATTTAACCTAAGGTTTTCTCATAATGCCATCATTGGAAAATTATGATCAAATTCTTCTATTATGAAGAATTGGTCTATGTGCCTCTATTAATCACTATAAATGTTTGTAAGGATAAAATGACTAATTGCATCAGGTAGGAGAGAATCCACTTTGAGTTCTTCAAAGATTATATTCCTCTATTCATAATTTTTAAGGGTTGTGTGTGGAGGAGGTTATCACTACCAAGAAGGGAGGAGACCTTTCCTTGCATATATTTGTGGTGGAGGTATTAAAGAAGAATTGTATGCCTCTATTTCTATTCATTAGATCTAGCTTAGCCTAGCATATACTTGGGCTCCTTTGCCCCTATAAACTTCCATTTGTTTGAGTTTATGTTATGTAAACGTAATTCCATGCTATGTTGAAATATAAGAGGTGGAGGAGGCCAAAAGGAAATAACCCCTTTTTAGTTGTACCTTCAATTTTTTTCTTATTGTTTTATGTTTTTAGCAACTTTGTGGACATAAGATTTGAGGTAGGTCGTACAACAAAGAATAACATGTTCCCACCAAAAAATTGAACCTCAAAAGTTAGTGGGACTTAATTATGAGTTCTAGATGAGAATGATGACAATTTCAATCTTTTTGGAGGAGTTGGTAGGCATTAAGCTTAACGTGGAGGATGTTGGGGGTAACTAGGTGGTCAACTAGCTAGATTGACATGAGCACATGAAGGATCAATAAGAAAAGGAAACTATAAGTTCAAGTTGTGCAAGATGATTGAAAGGGGAGGGACAAACATAAATATTGGAGGAAAAATAAAGATAAATTGGTCAAATTCACTAAGCTTGTAGAGAGGGCTAAGTCTACAATTGCTTCAGACTCATGCGATGAAGGCTATGTCTGATGAAATCCTAGACGTCAACCAAGATGTGGGTAGATTATGGGAGTTTTTCCAAGACCTGAGGCTGGTCAATAAAAATGTGAAAGACTAAGCTATTTTATTTTTGTCTTATCTTATACCATTTTACAAGAATAAGGGTGCCAATGTACGAGAAGATCTTTGGAAACTAGGCATGAAAATTGCAGGTTAAAGAGAATGGGGGTGCCAAACTTATAGTACTCATTGTCCCTTAATCATCAATTTTCCCTGAGTGCCCTCAACCTCATCCTTGGCACTGGTATTGACCTTGTTTTCACTCCTCCAAACTCTTCCTTGGCGCTAGTATTGACCTTGTTTTCACTCCTCCAAACTCTTCATTGGCGCTGGTATTGACCTTGTTATAACTCCAAAATCTTCCTCGGCACTGGTATTGACCTTGTTTTGACTCCTCCAAACTCTTCCTCGACGCCGGTATTGACCTTTCACTTCTCCAATTTGACGAGCTACAACCTAGTTTCGTTAGGTTTTAGAGTGTGTTAATTAAATTGAAAATTATGGCACCATTTAGCTAGGTTTTAATATTCTACAATATAGTTAAGTATATATTAGCTATATTTTACATAATAAATAATATAATTATTCGACTTATTATAATTATATATTATATTCTTTAAAAAAATTATTAAATACATATAAAATTATTATAATTAATAATTGATAATAAGTATATTTTTATATAATACAAAATATAATTAATATAATAGTAATATTAGATTAAATTATATATAATATAATTATATTTATTATTATATAATAGTATATATAGGCTTTTACCCAATATTTTAGAGGATTTTACCATTACACTATAGATGGTTTACCATTAAATGGCAGTTGAAACTTGCTTTCCAACGAAACAATACTGGTTTCCAGGCATGAGATTTGTTTCAAGCTCAAATATCACAATATATGTAGCCTATTAGCTAATACAAAGAGAGAGAAACTAAAAAGATAGAGAATGAGAGAAAGAGATGAACTTAGATAGATAGGGAGAGAGAGAGAGCATGAGAGAGAGAAATATAAGAGATACAAAGGAAAAGAGAGAGGGAAAAGAGAAAATAAATTTTGATTGGTTGTTTCATGTCAACAATCCAAGGATGGCATGTTTCCTTGGGGAGTTATGCTCAAGGTAGCATGTCATTTGATTAAAGATATGATAATTCTCCTTTATGACCTCTTCAATGTACCCATTGCACACTTAAGGAGACAAAGATAAATATAGGGAAGAAAATATAGAGAGAGAGGGAGATAATGAGAAACATACAAATAGAAAGGGAAACAAAGAGATAGAGAGAGGTAGAGAGATAAAGAGATAAGAATGAATAGATAGAGATATAGGGAGGGTGATTGATATATCTCTCCCTATCGCTCTCTATCTCTCTATATCTCCCACTATCTATGTCACTCCCTCTTCCCCCTTCTATCTATTGAGCTATCTCTCCCTCTCCCCCCTTTCTCTCTCATTCACTCCATCTCTCCCTCCATCTCTCCTACTCTATATCTCTATCTCTATTTCTCTTTTTATCTCCCTCTCAATCCTCTCTCTATCTATTTCTATCCATATATTTCTCTACCTCTATCACGATCTCTCTATATCACCCCATTTCTATGTCTCTCCCTCTTTCTCTATATATATTGAGGTATCTCTCCCTCTCTCCCATATATTCTTCTCTCTCTCCCTTTCTACATATCGCTCTCCCTCTCACTCTCTTCTTTCTCTCCCTTTTATACCTATCTATCTCCCTCTCTTCTCTCTCTTCCTCTTCAACCTATCTCTCCCTCTCTTATCTCTCTTCCTCTTCAACCTATCTCTCCCTCTCTCCCCCTCTTCTCTATCTCTCCTCCTCTACCTACCTATATCCATTTCTCTCCCTCCCCCTCTCTATCTCCCCTCTCTATCTCTCACCATCTCTCCCTCCCTATCCCACCTATCCATCGACTCTCTATCTCCACCCCTCTTCCTTTTTCTTCTCATATATCTCCATCTCTCTTTCTCTTCCCATATATCTCTATTTCTCTCTCTTTCTCTCCCCATCTATCTCTATCTCCCCATATATTAACTAAGAAGCCATGCAAGCATACAATAGTATATGTTGGTAAAACTATAATAGTGTTTTATTAAACTATAAGTAACACTTATCTTTCTAATGTCAAGCCTTCTTATAAAAATAGTGTTTTATTAAACTATAAGTAGATTATTGTCACCACTCTTCATTCCACATGAAATGCCAAATGTAGCAATTGTTTTGTTGCTTTTGTCAAGTTTCATTAACCAAGAAATTTAGTGGGTTGAATAAAGTTGTGTTATGACCCTTGGTCTCTTTAAAATAATTAGACAATATTAGGGAGATCATGAAGGGGAGAAAACTAAACTCCTTCAAAATCGGGGTAGTTGTGGGTTTGTTGGTTTTCTTTGTATACCATATACTTAGTTCCTCTAGGATAAATAAGTCACTGTAGAAATGAAATATGTTTGATTATCTACCTAATATTGTTTTGTGTTTTTGAAATGGAAGAGATCTACAACTCTATAGAAATTGCTATATGCTAATGGTCAAATTATTAGACTTTTTAGATCATTTTCTTAGTTGTGTATCCTAACTAATATAGAGTAAGCTTTTTCATTTTAATTGACTACTACATAATAGTTTGTGTTGAAAGAATTTTTTCCATTCTTTGTAGTTTTTACATTGGAATAAAAATCATATTTAATTTCACGCCAATATACTTCTTTCATAAAGATATTTGTTTGATTTTTCCTTGCTATTTTCATCTTAAATTTTTTTTTAAATGTATTCTATAATATAGAATTATTTTCAAATTGGGACAAAAAGGATTATAAGAGATATATTTAATCATAAATTTTACAATCTGCCTTTAAGAGGCTTCCAACAAGTTTAGAATGACCAATTTAAACAATCCAAACACCTCTCAAAGCCTGACAAACAACGGAAGTCAAAGTTCACACTTTGACTCCTTGAATCCTTGTAACAATGCAAACTAGTTTTTTCCCAATAACTCAAAACTTTCCCAAAACACCAGAGAAAAACTTGATGGTTTTAGACACCCATTTTGGAGTTATTAAACATACTTCAAGGGAAAGTACAAGTCCTTTAGACCAAATCACAAAAATCACCCTTTCTAGGTTGTGTTGATTAGGCTAATTAGGCCTATTTTACAAAGCAACTAGCCTTTAAACTTGTCATATGCCCATGAAACCTTGGGGCAACAATTTTTATGCCTCTATTGGAAATGTAAAATTTTGAAAATTTTACAGTGATTTTGCACTCGTTGATTCCCTAAAGAAAACCTTATCTTGAGTATAATCCATCATAGTCACATATGATCACATCATTCTTGACCATTTGATATCATGAAAAACCTCCAAAATCTAGCATTCAAATAACCCATATCGACAAGAATTTGTGTAGGTCTCTCCAATTCATAAATCATTATATTGTCATTTTTAGCATATCGACGAAAGAACAAAAAGGCCACACTGATCGGATTACATAAGCAGATACACATCAGGATGACATAGTCCATAATCTCACCGATAAAGAGATTCGTTGACAAGACAAGTTCCATCGGGGTGAAATGAAAAGGTCATACTGAGCATATAGGTCTCATTGATGAAGTTCCATCGGAAAGAAACTTGTCTTGTCTCACCGATCAAAGCATAAGGAGTTGTATCAGCCAGACCAATGCCATCAGAGTAAGATCCTTGAGTCAGCCCAAGTGCATTTGTCTCGCCGATGAAATATCATCGACGAAACACTCATCTTGTCTTGCCGACAAAACAAAGAAACATATTATCGCCAAGACAAATGCTATCAGAATGAGTTCAAAATGTCCTCCTGACCCACTATGTCATGCCAATAAGATTACATCGGCAGAAGTCTTGGCGACATACTTGAGATCGAAGGAATAATCATCGGGGAGACTTATAACATCGGGAAAATTACTGAATGTCTTAGCGATACACCATGTCTTGCCGATGAAGACACAAACATATCAAGATAGTCGTCGAGGTGACTCTTGGTGACATTTATATGAATCAGATGGATAGATTATGTGATATCAACATAATGTCTCCCTGACCAAAAGAATGCTTAATGAACGTTAGTCAAGCTTGAATAAAAGGATTGCCCAAAGTTTGAATTGTCTTTCCGATAGAACATTTGATGTGACAGTGGATAAATTCAAAGATCAGCTACGCTCGTGTTCAAAGCCATATTAGCAAGAGATGGTGTAGGTCTCTTCGATTCATAAATCATTCTATTTTCCAGCATATCAGCAAGAGGTCGGGAATGTCATACCGATCAAATTTCATAAAAGGATGGACATTGGAAAGATATAGTTCATGGTCTCACCAATGAATAAGTTACATTAACTGGAGTTTTGGTGACATAATTGAGATCAAAGTAACAATCATTGGGGAGACTCACAGCATCGGGGAAACTATAGAATATCTTAGCGATACATGATCTCTTGCCGATAAAGATACAAATGAATCAAAATAATTGTTGGGGTGACTCTGGGCGATATCTATATAAACTAAATGGATAAATTTTGTATTGGTGAAAAGGATGTGATATCTTTTCAATCAACAAGAGGATCAGTGAACATTGGTTAAGCTCGAAATAAAAGGATCGCCCAAGGTTTGAAATGTCTTGACGATATAATCACATGATGTGACAATGAGAAATTCAAAAATCTGCTACACTCGTGCTTAAGCTAAGACATTAATGGCACCATGAAGCATAAGTAATTTCATGAATTGAAGGGAATTAATTGAAGATGTTGTTGCGGAATCGGTAGCAGAGGAAGTAAAGGGGAAAACGAAGGGCCAGGATATTTCTTCAGTTTAAAGATTTCAAGCGAAATACAGTAAGTTCTTTGTACTCTAAATTTTGCAATTTTGAAAAGATAAAATGGAAGCTACGAGCTTAGGAAAATTAAAGGGTAGGAAACATGGGGAAAGTAGTCACCCTAAAGGAAAAAAATAGAAAATTGAGTCTGAAGTTGAGCCAGAGGGCACTGAGAGAAAATTAAATCAAGATCTTATTGATCAATTACTTGGCTCTGGACCCAAATCTAGACGTTTTGCATAGCTTAGGGTAGAAGTAGATAAATTGGATGATAAATGTAAGCACATAGGTGATATTTGGACCCCAATAAGAGGTTATGAGCTGTTCAATTTTCATTATCATTGAAGGAATCGTTTCGAACCAGTATGTAATCCATGGAATCTTAACCTGGGGAAGCTTGTTTTCCCTAATGTGTTCATTAATGTAGAATTGATGAAGTTGTTAGCTACCCATTATAATTCAAAGCTTAAAGCCATATGTGACCCATCTGGGAAACCATTTGTGCATGTATCAAAAGATGCAATAGGTGAGGTTTTCAAATTAGAAGGGGTATGTAATGAAAAAATTGTATGTGAAGAATTAGAGAAGGAATTCTGCAAGATGGACACAATTTATAAGGGTTGGAGGCTACCATTACATAGAACTAAACAGGGTGGAAAACCAGTTCTACTAGAAGATAGTGATGGACCCCCATTCCATGTTGACTTATTTGTGCCCTATATGAGATACACCTATTTTTTGGTAGGTCAGGTGTTGGGAATGGAAGTCCCTGAATACATGTCAATTGTGCCCATGGTGATTCCAGTAGATATTCAATGTCACAACTCTAGGCCTTTTGACTATGCCTCATATATTTTCAAAGGTCTTGATTCCGGATTGATGGCAATAAAGAATGGAGCCCCTGTTTTACATCTTAAGTTTTATTCACTATTAATGCACATCGTGTTATATTTTGGACAAGAGTTAGGGGTGTGGCATGAGGAATTGAGGGTTTCACAGTTTGACAAGGAAGGCAAGTTATTTCCCGTTCAGTTATGGACTGCTATCTAGGATAGTAGGTTTGCTAATTCTTGTTTTGTTCATTTTGAGGAATATTTTGTAAAACCATAGTATAAATTCTACAATCATCTATGTGCCTATTCTTTGTTTGAAGAAATAAAGAGGTTTCTTAGACCTAAGGATTTTAATGGGCCAATTAATCACAACTGGGGGGATTGGTACTATTTGGAGGATGCTACTATGATTAGAGTGTATGGATTTGAGGATACCCCATTTATTCTGCCTAAAACAGTTCCAGACAGGATTTCCTATTTAGAAATTGTTAGGCAAATGGACTTTTCTAGTGTTATGAACTTGAGCTATTTTGGAAAGCAAGCTTTTATGCCTAGTACACTATGCTTTGGTGATTTTAATATGTTGGCAAAGGAAGGATATGATCTAATTCTTGAAAATTTATTGTAATACAACATGAAAAAAGGACCACCAAGAAAGAACTTTGACTCGAAAGGATACATTAATTTTGTTAAACAAAAGATAAACTTTGGAGTGTATAGTCATGTACCCTATCAGTTTGATGATATGATCAGGAACTTAGAAGTAGAAGAAGCAGAAAGAGTGGTTGAAGAATATAACCAAGGACTGCAGGATACAAAATTTCTATCTTCTGGAGAGGAGGCATTTGGAGATGATATGCCACAAAGCCCACCCAAGAAGATTTCTAGATTGAGGACCCAGGACTACAAATACCTGCCAGAGAATTGGGTACTAAAGAAAGCCTAGACATAGACACAAGAAAAATAAAATACAAATCATTTGTGGTAGATAGTGAATTTGTAAATTCTCCAGAGTTTAGGGCTTTCTTGTATAAATAGAAAGGAAAAGCAAGAAGAGAAATAGTTGACAATATCACACCAAGTAATGAGGAGCAATTATTAAATGATCTGAAATTGAGTGTGGAAAGAGAGATGGTGGGTATGACCCCTGAGAAAGGAAGGAAAATGTTAGAAGATGCTAGTGTTATGATCTTTCTAGGGTTGGATCTCACTTCTGCATTAGTTTTTGACAGTTTTCTGAAGAATAATAATGCCACACATAAGCTCAGCCCTAAGGGGGTGACAAGTATATGCAGGGTCTAAATATAATCCAGATGAAGGGTCATTAATGATTTGGGCCTTGTATCCACCTCACAGAAAATCAGTTGTTATTGATAC
This sequence comes from Sequoia sempervirens, assembly GCA_007258455.2. Taxonomy (NCBI): domain Eukaryota; kingdom Viridiplantae; phylum Streptophyta; class Pinopsida; order Cupressales; family Cupressaceae; genus Sequoia; species Sequoia sempervirens. Next base: position 123,709 of record VDFB02385371.1, on the reverse strand, counting down.
TGAGAAAGCATTTGGGCATGTTATGACTTTGAAGATTGGAGAGGTTGATCCTATGGCAACAACAGAAATTGGGATAAATATAGCAAAACTAAACAAGGCCCAGATACAAATGTTGATCAAAGAAAAATAAATGTATAAGATGAACAATGAGAGAATGTTGAGAGAAAATGACCGCCTGAAAGATATGTTGGGAGTCACAATGGGATCAACTAAGCTGTTAACTCATGGTGAAAGTTCACAAACAAAGGATCAGTGGGAAGGATCAAGTGCTTATTTTCAAGGGAAATATGATGCACTTGTAGTAGTAATTAAAAAGAGACAAGCTAGCCTAATGACTTGGTTGAGTAAGCTCAGGGGAACACATTCACACAATTTTACTACAGTACAAGAACATAAGAGGATAGATGGTAGGATCCTAGAGAAGCTCCAGAAAATAAACCAAAGGGATGCTCCAATAGTGTGGCAATTGACACTGCAAATCATCTTATAAGAAAACACATATATTTTCTTGAAGAATTACAGGGGGATGCATAGGGACTAATCGATGCGGGTAAACAATGATTCACTGCATTCTTTGATGATGGAGGAAGATTGAAGGAAGCAACCAGGTGGAATGGTGAATGTGAATCAATATTGCAGGAGATCCTGAAGAAGGCTACTTAGAAAGATACAACGTTGGATGAAGCATGCGAGTAGAACGAGAAGATGGTGAAAATGGAGATCAAAATTCAGAACGTGTTAGGAGATACAAATACACATGAGCATCAGGAATACTTGGATTACTTATCAAAGATTCACTTGTGGCTAAACAAAGCTTAATCACTTGTTTTAATTTATTGTTGTTAAACAAAAGACATTTATGAAAGGACGTGTCCTTCCAAGAATTCGATATATAAGTATCCATTTTTTGATATCAAAAGGACATAAGATGAATATGAAAAATATATGATAGATAGTTTTCAATGATATTCACATTACAAGAGACTTGGATGCATGTTTGAAACTCTGAAGGAATCAATGGAAGTTATTTGATTTTGTGGCACATTTCTGGTATCAATTGTTTGTTGGATTAATTGAAAACATTATTAAGTTGTCTCCAGGGTTGATAATTTTATGCTATTTAAATTGATATATCAAGTATATGTTTAGTTTATCTATGCACATTTGTTGCATCTATGTGGTGTGATTTGTTGGTTATTTCAAGTAAAGATTAAATCCTTCAAGTCAGTCACAATAGTTTAGAAATATCATCTGGATTATTAAGAAAAACTTAGTAATTACATTTTCCATTTATGGCTTAATAGAGCATAATTTCTAGTTTGTTATTGTTGTTAAGAAAAATACATTTCTGAAAGGACACATTCTTTCACAATTTTGATATATTTATAGTTGTTTCATAATGTAAAACAGATATAGGCAGATAGGAGAAAGATACAGTAGATAGTTTGCAATGAAACTTTCCTTTAAAAGACTCAGATGCATGTATGAATTTTGATGAAGTTAATGAAGATGTCTGAACTTGTGGCTTAATTTTGGTATCAGTTGTTTGTGGAATTATACAGTTATCTAGTTGTCTCCATTTTTATGCTTTTCTATTGTTTAAATTGATATATCAAGCATATATTCAGTTTACCGATACACATTTGTTGTATTTGTGTGATGTGATTATTTGGTTCTTTCAAGTAAAGATTAAACCCTTCTAGTCAATCACAGTAACTGAAGAGTATTAATTGGATCAATAAGAAGAATCACATAACTAGAATTGTCATTCTATCTCAAGTAGAGTTTTTCAGTCATTTACTTGCACGTTTATACAAGTTATAAACTACATCTGTGTGCTAAACAGTTTGAATTATTGCCATCATAGATTACACTTTTCTAGATCTTCATTAGACTCCATACACCCAACAAGGCACTGGTCTCACGCATTTCATTTTTTAGTTTATCCAGTTTATTTTTTACATCTGTTAACTGAACATATTCTAATATTACACATACACTTTATTAGGATTATATTTGTTCACTGTAAGATTGCCATTGTGAATAGATTGTTGTAAACAAAATCGCATCACTTAAGTCTACTCAGTTCACAAAGGTAGACCCACCTAGGTTTGGTAGCACCTGAAGAGAAGAAGTTTCAAATCATTTGGCCTTGTTTTTTACCCTAAAATTAGATTCAAATTAAAGCTAACACATATCTTCATGACATGGAATTGATTTCACATCAAAATATGGCTGTATGTGACTGTACAATGCTACAAAACAAGAAAAATACAAATTTTTTGAAGAAAAACACAGATTTTTGAATGTCAAGAGCTTGCATTTTAAATCCTCAACCATAAACAACCTTTACAATGATCACTTTATTCCTTTTAAAGGTCTTTACACCTCAACCAATGAACAACCACCTCTACAACTGACTTTTTAATCTTTTATGATCACATGAAACATAAAACACACTAATTTCAAGGTTGTTAACATCACTATTGAAATGTTTTAATTTTTTGACATTTAAAATGTATTGAAACTCCTAGGAAACCTATAATACCATGCTAGTGGCTTGATAATAGCCTTATTATTGACATGACACTAACCTTGCACCCTTTTACATGTAAATTTTCCAATTTTCCTTAAAAAGGCTACAAAACTCTTTAGTGCAAGACTCAATCTCATAACTCAAAACTTCACCTAGAACATGACTAATGGTCTTGAGTGACCTTATTCACAATAAAACATTCTTGAAATGCCTAAACCAACCTATTGACCTCCCTAATTATCATCACATGATTAAGCATAAAAGATGAGGTGTAGGTGCTCCTGCACCACTACACCATCCAAAATTTTCTCACATTACACAAAGCCACAATGTTCCTCCAAGATAAACCAATAAAATCCTAACTTATGTGTCCTAGTAATCAAATTGGAGATGATCCTAAAAATGACACTATTAAGGGTGATTGGTCTAAAAAATCTAAACGACTTTGCAATTATTTCACTACTACAATCAATGTGTCATCTTTCATGAAATTTCCCATAACACTATTCATTATGATCATATGGAAATTTATAGGAGAGCTACAATAGTTGTAACATCATGAATTAAAATTAAACATTAAAAAGTACATCATGAATTAATTGTGTAATGGCATAAAAATTAAAAACATCATGAATTAATTATGTAACCACATAAGTCAAATATAATTCTATCAACAAATTAATATCAAATAGATAATACAATTGCATAACTCATACATTTCAATGTCATTGATCTTCTTCTTCATCTAACTCTTCGTCTGTATCATCCGATCCAGATTTGACATTGTAAGGATTGGTCATATCATCATCATCGTCATTGATATTAGTTTCGATAATGTCATCATCCACACAAATATCATCTTCATGAACGTTAACTCCTACATCATGATGATCTAGTTCCTCCTCTTCGACATCTTCGTTAGGAACATCATCAACTAACTATTGATCCTAATCATCATCTACATCATCTTCTAGTTCTTTGGTGTCTTCTTCTTCCACCACATTATACTTTACTAGCCTTCCTCTTGGATCATGTCTAACAACAAATGACCAACCCGGTTTACCTGGAACCTCTGAGTAAAATACCTGCTCACATTGGCTTGGAAGAACATAGGGCTCATTTCCATCTCACTCGATCGGCCTTGTATTAACCATGGTAAATCCATTATCATGTTCAATATCAGTTCTCTTGGGATCATTTTCATTCAATCGTAGCCTGTACCATAGGACGACGAACAAAACTAATTTGAAGGAATTAAAGTCACACTAAAGTATATCATCCAAAATCCCATAGAATCAATTTTCTGAGCCTTTTGGATGTATGTCGCTTCGAGATGAAACATTAGTCACCTGAAAGACTGCAGTTATCCCAGAATCACAAGTTTTCTTCGTGTCATCCAAATTTTTGATTTGAAATTTACGACCATTGTACCACATAGCCTTGTGGTGTTTCACCTGCAATATGTCAAACATGTAAAAATTATTGCAATATCGTTAGTTGATAAACATATTTATTCTTGGCCGAATGTATGCAAAGAAAAAAATCTCAACATATATATACATCAATATAATTGAAAATAATTAAATAATATGGGTGATTAATATATTTATAAATACCTATTTATCTCTGAAACCATATGCTAAATCAATTTCCCTTGGTGTAACATTGGAATGTCCATTACAATGAGCTTCTTTAACCAATGAAGCCACACCTTTCCATATTAATGCGCAACCAGATTGTTGACATCGTTCAATCCATACTGTCATCCAATCAAGATTGTTTGTGATGTAAAAATGTAGTGCATCCCACTCTCGACCAAATGTATCAAAAAAATTTGAAATTCACAAATAACGTATAATTAGTTAATTACCACGGTATACGACCTTAATTTATAATTGATGTATATTGAAGATTAATAATTAAATAAGTACAATATACATAAAAACCAAATGTAAAATGTATTCTAATTAATCTCCATGACCATCTTATAATTACCTCACTTTCTTCAATCTACCTTTCCCCATTAGGTACTCCCCTTCAAAGTTGTTAATGGAGTTGGGTTCCCAAATGTGATCTACATGGATCTTTGCTACAAATTTAGGAAGATATTCAATAATGTACACCATGGTCTGGTATACCATATATCCCTCCACCATAGAACCCTCAAGATGTGCTCTTTGTCTAACCAAAGACTTCAAAAATTTCAAGTGCCTCTCAACCATCCACATTGACCTTGTGTGTACAGGTCCACACAATTCAATCTCCTCAACTTGGTGTATAAGGTAGTGTTCTTGTGCATTGAAAAATGTCGAAGGTAGACACGTTTGCATTTCACACATTAGACGAAGAATTTTTCTCTTCCAATAATTTATATCTTCTTTATGGATTTCTTTAGATGAAATCCATCTACAAGTGATTCAAGGCACAAGTATATTAACGAGATTTAACAAAAATATACAATATATTACATAACAAGTAAAACAAATGGCAATTATAAGATGTATACAGTGAATTGAACAAATATCACTACTTACCTCATGTATTTTCCAAGATCATATATAACTTGCTTGACATTGTTGTCGAAGTTGTCTGGGAGAGATAGAGCTAGAACATACTGCAACAATTATAAAATGATCTTTTCACTATTTTTCCAAACGTAGTAAACATAATACACTGAAAAGTACATGCAATATACAAATATATATATATATATAATATACCAGAATAATTACCTTAATGAAGGTATGCCAATCATGCGTTTTCATCCTTGACCCAAATTCACCTTTATTTGTTATGATATTGTTTATGTTCAAACAAATCCTGTGGGAAATCAAATTTTTCGTATGACTTCTTTTATAGCATTGCTTTGTTGCTCGTTAATAACCAAGGGGGCACTTATATTAATTTGGTCTCCATCGCTATTTAATTGAATGACATTTTTCATTGCATGATTGGCTTCTGAATGTCACTACAAATTTTGACAATTTTTTCTTTGTCATGTCTTCCAATATTTTCCATAATGTTTATGTTATATTCTTTCGATATGCATTGTATCAAACAAATGCACAATTTGTAGCTGCTCATAGTAGGGCAACCTATTAAATTGTCTGGGATAACTTTTCAGTCCCTATGGAAGCCGACCATTAATGCCTTGACGACCTTCATGAAGCATATAAGTTAAAAAAATTAACAACGACAATCATTGTCAATTACAACATGAGTAAATACAACACAATATAAAAATATAAATTCCAAACATATCATATATGATAGATAAACAATTTGATCCGATGTATACCCTTGATGATTAATTATATTATATTCCAACTTCCATAGGCGAGGTGTCATTCTTCGTGGTTTTCATGTAGTCTCTTCTTTCCCATTGAAAATATGTTTTTCTCAATAGTTCGATACTTATGATTTCTGTGGAGGAAGTTCCTATGCTCATCAAACACCTACTTTCCTAAACTTGTTGAACGACGAGATTTCATCTTTGGACCATAAATTGGACATGCAAATTTTCCCTTTATTTGAAGACCTGTAAGATCATATATAATTAGATTAAATATGTCAATTTTTATAATTATATATAATGAATAGATTATTTAAAAAACATGCATGATATCTACTTCATAAAATTAAATATCGTTAAAGTGCAGTCGAAAATTATAACATAAACATAAACATTACATAATTATTATAACCATTTTACTGCAATATATATAAATTAATGTACATGACTATTAAATAAAAAAAATATAAGTCATTATGCAACAAATAAGACAAATGAGATGCTACTACATTAAAGAAAATTGATGTAAAAAATGGAACAATCATTGCCAACATTATGTGCTCCCTCTTTATTGAAATCCATGGAGGAATGTTATTGTTGATAACAAAAACACACACTGAGTAAATAGATCTTAGCTCTCCAAATGGATTGAAACCGTGCTGCCAATGAAAGCCTGAGATTACGAGGTTCTTCTTTAAAGTGTGGCCATTTTTCCTCCATGTCCCTAAATGCAGAACCATCCACAGGCATTCGAAGAATTTCATCTCCACTTCTATTATGTGCATGGTAATCCATAAATTGTGCTAAGCTTGCACCTAAATAATCGTTGAATGTGGAATAATGGGAATATAACAAAGAACCTTGTGAGGCACCTTTTTTTTTAGTTGATCTATTCGATATTTGTTGATATGACATTCTGGGAATTCTGTTGCAAATTCATGTTGTTTATGATATATAATATGATCATTGGGACATGCATCTATTGCTTGATACTCCATTCCAATATATTTCATAATGGCAAATAAATCTCGGTATGAGCGAGGTAAAATATTTGATGGTGGTAACAAAAATTCACCAATCAATCTACAACAAAAAATAATTTGTTAATATAAAGAATATTAATGGTACATATTTCATCCTTTATTTACTAGTGATGAACTAACAAAAATTAAAATAGATGAAAAAAGATGACAAATATGACATACCTTAACATCTGTGAGATTGCTATGTTGGATAAACCATTCATAACCTTCAAGTTCACCAACAACAATACAACAAAGAGAAGAGTTGTTTGGGAGCCTTCATAAAGGGGATCGTATGCCTTCTCAATTACAGGTAAATCATGAACATCATCAAATTCATCTCGATCATTATGATCAGTTGTGCCACTAAATGTGTCATGGATCAATGTATTTGTACCATCATCTTCAACTGTGTTTTTTGGTGCATGATCATCTTCTTCCATATGATCATTAACTTCATCTTCGATATTCACAACTCCATGTTCCTTAGCTTGAAAAACCACATTCTTTGGGCCCTGATAATCCATATCATGTTCCCTAGGGCACACCACCATTATAATAATGATAGACACAAATAAACCATGATCATGATCAAGTGATTTTATATATATATATAAAATGTTAAAATGATATAAACATTTACAAATTCAATCAATATAAACACATATAATGAACAACTTACCAATGGAAAATAATCATGCCTCCCTTCAACATGACCATGTTTCCTACAATGTTTCTCAGTTGTTGTGATTAAAAGTCTTCTCGTCTTTAAGCTCTTGCAATTATTGCAAGGACAATAACATTTCTCATCGCCCTTTCTTTTCAATCTAGCCCATAATCTATCAAGTGTATCTTCATTTTGTTCTGGACTAATATTATCTGACATGATTTTTCTTTACCAAGCTTGAATATTTAGATCTTCAAAAAATATCAAACTCACACTCCAATAATTTTCAATCATAGACAGGTAACAAAATCTAATAATTCTGATATTTTACACCAAAAAAATTTGGCATGCAACCACCCTTGCAAAAGAGAAGATAGTCTGAAGTTAATGACCCCAAAAAACACTTTAAAATGTTAATTCTAGAACTTATTAAATTCTGATTTTACTATGATTTCCAAACATTAGACTCCTAAAATTAGAATATTGAACTTGCACAACAAAATTTGGAAATGAAATTCTGAAAATGCACAAGTCTAAAAAATGAAATCTGATGAGATTTTGCTTTAAAATATGATTTTCAAACTTGGAAGTACAAATCTGACTTCGCAAATGAATTCTGGAAAAGACAATGACTGCCGTCAACTTGGCGATATCTTCTTGAATTTTTTCTAATTTTTCCCAAGAAAACTGTTCTTAGTTCTCCACAAACTATCACAAGTAGAGAAAATTCACAAGTAGAGAAAACTCGCAAGAATAGAAAAACATTGTCGCAATAAATAGGTGAACTCACTTTTATTTATGTCGGCCACAATTTGATTTTGCATGTTCATTGAAATTTCGACGAAAACTCAGGTTCGGTGAAATTTCAACGAACATCAGGGATAAATTTTAAAAAAAATAAAATTACACATTAAATATCACAAGTACCCGAAAATACATCAAATTATACATCTTTTGTTGGAAATTTTCGTCGGATTTTACAGTCAAATGAGTTAATGGACCAGTCGAAGCTTGATCCGTAGCATTTTCTTTTTCCTTTTTTTTCTTTTTCTATCTTTGATGGTGTATGCTTGCGATCTAGTTATGGCTTCAAATATCATCTACAAGTGTGTTCCTTTGTGCCTATGTTGGTTTGTCATAGGATTTTGATCCTGGGGGCTTGGCCACCCTCTTGGTTATTGTCATCCTATCTTACTAGCATTCGTACATTTGAACCCTTCTTGATTGCATGTTTGACTACTTTAGTGTGAGTTTGAAGCAAGTTCATCCTCTCACTAAAGTGGGTGATAAATGTAGTGTAGGAAAATGCATACCCTTGCATTTTCACACTTATTTGGGCCCACCTTGCTTTTTTATCATTATTTATGTCTTAATTGGTCCTATTTTGCATCCAAAATCCTAATAAATTATATCTTTAAATATGGATAATCCTGACAAACATCAAAGGGTAAATGTTAATTTAATGATTTTGGTTGTGTGTCCTTGATTTTTGGAATAGGACTAAAATGCCACCTAGGGTGTCTTTGTCCTCCAAAGGTATTGGAACCCTGATTTTAAAGGCACCTTAAAAGAGACCCCTTTTTGGAGTCTGTGCCCTGAGTTTCAAGCCTCGGGACTAAGACGCCACCTAGGGCGTCTTAGTCACGCTCAAGTTATTTTTGGGATTTAATTTCAAATCTTGGCAGGATTTATCCTCCTTTAATTAATGATTTCATATGTTGGTTTGGTGTGGTAATTTTGGGATATTAAGCATGGATAAGTATAAATGTAAGGTTCTTTCACTCCTGTTCACCCAATACTTTTGTGAGAGCATTTCTAATAGCATAATTGGAGTTCACAAGAACATTCAAGAGAAATTCATCAAGAATTTGGAGCCATCATCAAGATTCAAGCATCATGGCAAAGATATTATTGCATCATGTTTGTTTTTGAGCTAACATTTGTGATGTAGGGTTTTGATTCAAGCAAGTAATTCAAGTCAAGATTTATTAAGCATTCAAGCATTTCAAGATCTACATTCAAGCTAGCCACTTCACACAAGTTTGAAAATTTCATAATAAGGTTTTGGTGAGTTGAAACATAACAATTTGTTCATTCATCATTTCCTTACATCATTTCATTTCATTCCAAGGTTTAATTACCAACAAGGGGTTTGACCAAGGAAAACCCCCATTTACTAACAATCAACAAGTTTTTATCCTCTTGTGTGTTTGTGTTTGTAGATTTAATTTGAAGATCATTTGAAGTGAAAAGTTACAAAGTTTCAAAGTTTTCATCTTCACAGAAAGTCACCTACATACCAGATCTGGAAGTTTCAGGACTTGAGATCTAAGAAGAAGGAAGTGAAAACATTAAGCCTCAAGATCACCTTTAGAAATTGCAGAAATTTAGATCGGGACTAAGAAAATAGTAAGGACATCTTAGTCATCTAGGAGGTATTTTACAGATATTTTTTCAGATTCTGCTCCAACATCCAAAGATTTTGTGTTTGCCCCAAAAAATAGTAGCGGGACTAAGAAGACAGTAAGTGCATCTTAGTCCTCCTCAGCATATTTTGACAAAAAATTTGCATTTCCAGAATCCTTATCACATTTCCAGACTTCCCAGGTACATACATCCTAACTTGTTGTTACTTAATTTTGTCATTTCATTCATCATTTGGCTTGCATTACTAGGTTTTGTGAGTTGAATATCAAGTTGTCTTTTCCAAGCTTTTTCTTGGTGGTGAACCCTTTGAAGCCTAAGGAATCTTTGTAGGTCCCCTTTGTTGAGAATTGACTCACCTTTGTGTTGATAGTAAATCCAATTTTGAAATCCTAGGTTTCCTTGAATGAACCATCCCCCAATAGAGGAAAATTTTGGATTAGGGATTCCTTTCTTGTATTGTGAGTCCCTTTCCAATCATCATTTTCCCAACAGTTCAAGGAATATTAGGTGATCAAATGTGTAGACCCTCAAATGGCACTATTGATTTACCCTAGATTTGTTTCCACCCATGGTCATTATCCTAATGATCGAATTTTATTATATTTTGCACAATAATTGTATGTTGAGGTTCATTTAGGCCTCAACGTCAACTATTTAGATTTTGTGTCCATATTTGGATAGGGGTGTGGAAAGGAATGTGATACAGAGCCATGTAAATCATGCATATTGATATCCTTTTTCTTATAGGAGCTTTGTTGGTGAGAGGATGAATGTGATCTCTCTCTATCGCTTAACAATATTGGTGATCATGTGGTAATTACTTCCCAAATGGAATCATTTGATAGTATTACTAAGATTGTTTTGTAGACATAGATGATATCTATATATCACATGGAATAGTACTTGATAAGGCATCCATGTAGGTCATCTTCTCACCTATATCCCTATTAGGTCATTGGTATCCCATCTTCAGATGATCTAGATCATATTACAAGTGATGGTCAAGTTCAAAGTGTGACATGTTATTTATTTGAGGACTTGATGAGGGAATATCAGGTGATATCATCATAGTTGGGATCCCTTTTTTAGATGTTAGTTCATATGTGGGTTGCACCCTTGTAGGATTTCCAATAGCTAGCTCATAGCATTTTGATTCACACCCTAAATATTACAGTGGGCCTCATGAGTCACATACTAGAGCAACATAAGTTGCATCTATTGACTATGTTGTAGCTTAGATGATTTCAATAGTATTGATACCATCAAACCTTCATGATGCATTGCACACATCATTACTAGATCTATTGAGGGATGAGAAAGCTTCAAATGAGATAATGTAGGATTTATGTAGCTACATATCCTAATGGTATATTGACATAGGTACATGTATATGATTTTTTAACTTTTAAGTTGTTTTAAATTTATACTAACATAAAATTTAAAATATATGCTTATAGTGGACTACATGTAATAGATATTTTATTTATTTGTAGGTTGATCCAGTAGGTCATACTCCTAGTTTAGAGCATTACACACACATTTGAATTGATAGTAGTAGATAGGTGAGATATTTAAATCATTTAAGATATATGCTACATAGTTAGGTGTACAATAAATTATATTTGTTCAATTATTAATATTTCATTTTTAAATGCATTTTTCTAGTTTGTGGCAGTAGGTGATACTTAGGATAGTTAGATGATAGAACATGTAGAGTCATGTGCTTCACTTTATAGCAATCGATATGTGAGATATTTATCATTTAATTTGCATATGTATGCGTGTACACTTAGGTACAATTAATTTCATGTAAATCATTATTATAATAAATAATTATATTTTTGTAGGACTCTATACACTGGTACATTTTGACCCATTTTTTGACAAATGTCAGGCCAGAATTTCGACGTTTCAAATGCCGTCGAAATTCCGACGCAAAAATAGCGACGAACAGCCGTTGAAATTCTGACGGCCGGTCGTCGAAAAATGGGTCAAAATGTACCAGTGATACATCTATCAGAATATGATTCTCACTCTAAGGGTTGCTCAACTAAGAGTTGTTGACTTTTATTCTTGGATATTTATATATGTAGATTATGGAATATTATTCTTGGACATTTATATGTTTAAATGAACTTTTATTCCCTAGGATATTTGCATTTATGGACTTTTACATTGATACATATTTATGTGTTTATGTACTTTAATATTACATATTTATGGATGTATTTTTATATGTACTTATAGACTTTTATATCTTTATAAGGAATTATATATTTGGCATGTGGACATGTTTATGTTTATCCATGATTTACATGTGTTTATACACATGGACATTATATGACCTCATTTATAAATTTGATGTACATTTGTGTGTATGGCCATTCATATATATTTTTTGAACATATTTTATAAATTTTATTATTCAACACATAATGTAATATCTCGTGCATGAAGGGTTGAACCCCGATGGATGTAACTTGTCATGCTGACAGGAATGTACCTAATAACTAGATGGTGGGGCTCCACAACCACGTGTCCACTGTGCTCATGGCTTTTGTTCTTTCACTTTCGAGGTTGGTGGAACACAAACCTCACCTTTAACACCCTGGGTAGCCGCCCTCACTACTAGGTCAGTCTTTTGGTGTAGTGGTTGGGCCTTTATGGTATCAGAGCCAAGGTATTGAGGTCAAAGGCCCAACCACTACACCAAAATATTGGACTAGTAGTGAGGGCGGCTACTTAGTGTGTTAAGGGTGAGGTTTGTGTCCCACCATCCTCGAAGGTTAAGAAAAAGAAGCCACGAGCACAACAGACACATAGTCATGGAGCCCCACCATTTGGTTATCAGGTATATGCCTGCCAGTACAATGGGTTACATCCATTGGGGTTCAACCCTTCATGCATGAGACATTACAACCCACCACGCTCCACGGGGCTTGACCTCAAGACCTTGGCTCTAATACCACAAAGGCCCAACCACTACACCAACAGATAGGCCTAGTAGTGAGGGAAACTACCTAGGGTATTAAGGGTGAGGTTTGTGTCCCAGTAGCCTCAGAGGTGAAGGTGCAAAAGCCACAAGCATAATGGACATGTGGCCTTAGAGCCCCACCATCTAGTTATCAAGTACAAACCTACCAACACTATGGGTTACATATGTTGAGGTTCAACCCTTCACACATGAGACATTATAGCCCACCACGTTCCGTAGGGCTCAAACTTGAGACATTGGCTCTAATACCACAAAGGCTCAACCATTACACCAAAAGATCAACCTAATAGTGAGAGCGTCTACCTAGGGTGTTAAGGGTGATGTTTGCATCCTAATAGTCTCGAAGGTGAAGGCACAAAAGCCATGAGCACAATGGACATGTGGTCATGGAGCCCCACCATCTATCTATTAGCTATATGCCTACTAGCACGATAGGTTGCATCCAGCGAGGTTTAGCCCTTCACGCACGGGACATTACAACCCACCATTCTCCGTGAGGCTCAACCTCAAGACCTTGGATCTAATACCACAAAGGCCCAACCACTACACCAAAAGACTGACCTAGTAGTGAGGCTGGCTACCTAAGGTCTTAAGGGTGAGGTTTGCATCCCACTAGCCTCAGAGGTGAAGGAAAAAAAGCCATGAACACATTGGATGTGTGGCTGTGGAGCGCCACCATTTGGTTATCAAGTACATGCCTACTAGCATGACGGGTTAATCCGTTGGGTTTAGCCCTTCATGCACGGGATATTAAACATAGTCACAAATTACTAATATCCAATACAATCACATAGCTTGTTTATTTCAAAATGGAAACTTTTGAACCAAGTATATAAAAATTTATGTGAACTTTTAAAAAAAATTGTTTAAAGTACACTTGATGAATCAAACCAAATTTCAATGTTTCATGTGTCAATTAATATAAGCACATGTAGATTTAATCATGTTAATAATAAAATATCTACAATAATTAATAGGTTTACAAGTAAAAAAGAATATATAAGCATGATGTAAAGATGCAACAAGTTAGTACCATCAAATTCATTAAACAAAGCAATTCTTCACCAAGAAAAATAAATTCAAGCTCAATATTTTTTTAATGTGGGAAAAAAGGAAAGCATTTCACATTAATATAAGTAGCCACATACAAATGATATTTTAGACCACAGGTCTAAACAACCAATACAAATCACTCCAAGAACATCAAGTGCCTAACACCTACCTCTCCTAAGCTCCATATAGATAGTCACAAACAAGTTTAAAATGAAATATGATAGCTCACATATGTAAAAAAAATTCTCCTAGATAATTTGATTTAAAGCATCACTACATGTGAGAAAATTTGTATGAACTAAACCTAGAAGGCTCCTCAAAAGTCCTAACTTATAGATCATGTTGAACACCCAAGATACTGAGAGGGGGGGGTGGATCAGTATATTCTCAAACTTATTGAACACGCACCATCCAAATACTCTAATGCATATAACAGTAAGAATGAGCAAGAGCATTAGCAAAACATAAAAGAGCACAACACATGAACACCAAGATTTTTACATGGAAAAACCAAAATGGGAAAAACCACGGTGAGGATTAGCTCACAATACAGTATAACCGGTTATAAGATATTACAAAGGGTGGCTCACTGCTAGGATTCACTGTCCAAAATTGGGAGGCTCGCTGCCTACAAAGATACAATGTAGAAATGGTTACAACCAAAATATGAACTGATAAAGTTACACCCAACAAGTGATGATTCAATTCCTTTGATGCTCAGTAAACTGACTTTACACACTTCTTCTGATAAATTTGCATGCTAGTAGATATGCATTCACCTTGATTCATCTTCACATGCTTATCTTTCTTTTCACTTCTTTTTCACCATCAATCTCAAAAATTTCCAATATATATATCTGACTCATTTACAAGCATCAATTAGGTCGGCCTAATTAGATGCAACCCTTATTCACCAAAAATATTAACTGTCGGCTTCAAGTTTGTACAAAACTTTTCCAAAAACAATTCAAGCATGTAGTACGCTACAATATGTCGGCATGGACCTAAGATAGGTCACAAATACAATTGCAATACAAAATTAATTCATTATAACATCAACAATTGATTAGGTCGGCTAGGGATAGACCTAATAACAAAATACAACTGAGTGATGCCAACTCGCCATACAAGTACCTATGCACAAGAAATTTTGAATATACAAACTTCTAACATCCAAATACCATTTCCCAAAACCACAAGTTATGATATTCATTAGCGGAGGATTGTGGACCAAAATACCAGAGGATAATAACTATTTCTATATATTGGTTCTGAATACCGGATCAAGCTTGAACTTATGGTGCAATTATAACTCATATCACATGGTGACATCAATGACAACACAAAAGCTGCATAATGAGATGTTCTTCTTCATTCTTCCAACAATCTCCCCCTTTGTCATTGATGGAAACATGTGCCAAAAGAATGCACAAACCTCCTATGTGCAACAAACTCTCCCATTTTCTCTTCATGACACTCTCTCCCCCTTTGACATCAAGGACGAAGGGTGGTCCAAAAATATGAATATATATATATATATACAAGGGTGGTCTAGAATAGTGTATGTATATAAAAAAATCTAACTCCCCCTTAGGAGTATAAACTAAAAAATCATTACCCAAAGGAAGGTGGGCCTTGAAGCTCCCTGAGAATACCTTGCCATGTTGACTTGCCATTCTCCCAACTCTTCTTAGCAGTTACCAAAATTCTATTCAGAGATTCTAATTCCATCAAGCTTTCTTCTGCATCATCCAGAGTGCATGGAGTTATATTGATCATTTCTAGATTTTCTACATTGGCCAAAGCATTGGCCACCGGAGTGTACTCCATTCTCACAAGGTCGCCTAATTGACCGAATATTCTGATGATTTCTTCCTTTTGCTTATGTAGAATAAAGAATTTCTCTCTGTGAGCAATGATAGCATTCCAAGTTGACCTGTCTCTGTCGTTAGATGCATTGTATGTACTGGAAATAGCTGTCAACTACGACTCAATGGATTCCATGAGATCTTTGATCCTCTATGTGGCATCCGACCACTTTATACGGTAAGAAAATATAGTATTTTCTTAGAACTCACAAGCTTGCACAAGTTCCAAACCCTTTTCCACATTGGTGTGTGCCAAAGCACACTTATCATGAAGTTTTGAAAGCCTTTTCTCTTCCATTTTCTTCTCAATCTCTTGCCTAGTCTTCTCACCTAGTCTGGATGCATACTCCTTGAAGGAGTCCAATAGAAGTTTCAAATTTTCTACCAAAGTGAGAGATGTATCAATTAGTGTACCGAGGGTGGCCTCCTACAAATTTTTGATGGCATCATCAATAAGCTCTTTCCCCTTTTGGTGTGTTTCCAAAATTTATTTTCTTCCAGATGTATGCAATGCATCCCCTAACACCAATTTGTGAATGGGAGATATTTTTCCAAAATCCACACTGCCTTGAACCATGGGGAGTTGTAGAAGTTCTGGAGGAATTACCGGTTGGAACCTTATTTTCTTGAATAACAAGCCTTTTAATACATCATCGAAGGAGGAGGATTCTCCAAAGGACCTTTGTGATTCCACAACCTACCTTTTTTCTTCTTGATTCTTGTCGGCAGTTTCCCCATCTCTTTCTTCTTCTACTACTCTTTCTTCTTCCTCTTTTTCATCTATGTGTCTTTCTTCTTCATTCCTTTCACCTTCATCTTTATCTTTTTCTCCTTCAGCTTTTCCCGAAGGGACAACATCAAGATTCTCTGCTTCAGCTTCTTCCTCATTCTATTTCTCTATCTCTGAAGAATTATTTGTAATGCATGTTTCCAAAGGAATGTCTTCCTTTACCTCTGTAGAATCCTCTTCTCCTGATTTTGGTGCAGAATCAAATGGCAGTGCACCAAACATACCATATTTCTCAGCCATACCCTTGATGGCTTCTGCAGTTTCTTTCTTTATTTTCTTTATTTTCCTTTTATCTTTTGTCATCAAAGTATTTACCCTTTTCTTCATCTGAAACATCTTTGAGCATACCTTCTTCAAGGTTTCCATATAATTTGTGGTCAAAGAAGATCCAATTTTCTCAAATTCCTCAGTTCTTATTTTTTCTTCCAACTCAACAACCTCTGATAGTCTTTTCTCATGGAATCCCACAATTTCTCAGGTACATTAGACTTAACTGTAAGGAAAACTAGATGCGGAAATTTTTTTTCCTAACGTCAATACCTCAGGAAAGAGTGCAGAAGTACTTTTAGATTTTCAATTACAATCAAATTGAGATGCACTATGAGATAGATTACAGAAACAGAGTATTAGACAAACACACATGAACACCAGATATATGTGGGAAAACCCTTATGAGAGAAAAACCCACCACACCAAGAGAAATCACTTTGTATTACAGTAATCAAAGTTACATACAATTCCAGACTTATCTTTCTGGTGTCATTATATAGCAGCATTCATCATGAATCTTCTTCGAACAGAAAAACTTCCAGGTTACAGCCTTTACAGATTTTAATCCTTCACTGATACAGTTTGAATTCTTCGCACTTCACTGTTGATCAAACTACAATCCAACATCAAAACATATACAATTTCCAACTATATCCCTGGCGTTCCCTGACTGTCGAGCTCCCTCACAGAACCATCGCAACAAACAAGCTCCCAACGGTTTCAATTTGGCTCTTCTGATTCGTCCACGTGATGCCACATCAGAAGTCATACTCGGTCAACAAAATTTGTATTGCATTGGCATCTCAGTGAGACACTAACAGTGTCTTGCCGATGCCACATTGAACTCGTACCGATGTCACCAAGAGTCTCTGTAGTTGCTTTGACTTATTGCTTTTGCTAGAAGGTCATAGCGAAACACTAAAGTTACACCGAAGTCCCCAAGCCTACCGAGCACTAAGTAGAAGTCGGCAAAACTTACTCCTATTGCTAAGAGTTCATACCAATCTTCATATACTACTCCGAAGTGTTCACCTGTCGCCAAAAAATTTGTCCATCACTAAGAGAACTTACCGATTTATCTATGTTTCACCGATGACCAACTATTCGCCAAGAGTTACCCCGATAGCCATCGGCTATCGGCAAGATAATTGCTTATCGCTCAGACCTCATAACGAAGTCTAAGAGTTATATCGATAACTCCCAAGTAGTCCCTGTCGGCATAGCTTTCTTCTATCGCTAATACCTTTCTCCGAGTTCATTAAGCTATACCGAAGATTCCAACTTAAGTCTTAGTCGCTAAGACATATCCACTTCGATAGGACATCTTACCGAAGTCACTTCCTTCACCTAAGTCTCTCTGATAAAACACAGTCGGCATAACATTTGATTTTGCGATGACTTCTCACCGAGCCATAACAAGTTACCCCGAGGACATCAATTCATATGCTGTCGGCAAGAGAACAACACTTCGCTGAGACATCTTAGCGAGAACCATAAGCTTCACCGAAGATCACAGTCGCTAAGAGTTACGCTGATAAACGAATGAATGGCCTTTCGGCCAAGGCTCTCTCGAGCGCTATGAGGTCATAGCGAATACACCAAGCTACAATGATAGACCCCACCATGTACCTTTCGGCAAGACTTCTTCAGGGTCACAGCGACCTGTTCAGAATTGGATAAAATAAACTGCTAGTCGGCCAGACAATTCGAATGTCACACCGAAATTGCTCTAAAGGAGGTTTTAGTTGTAATGTTTGAGGAAATTTTTCCAACATTAACATAGTCCCAACTAACTTCCAAAGTAATAACATATTGAATAATAGCTAAAATCAATGTTTTCCTGTCCTCTCTACCTACTTGAGTATAAATTTCAGCTGTAGGCTGCAACATGTCTTCAAAATGTACTAAGCTATTAACCAATGCCTCTAATTTGAGGGGGGAACCAGGTCTTATCGGTGAGGCTTTTTTTTCTTCCTAGTCCGGAGATGCCTCTTTTGACATATTTTCCTTCTTCAAGTCCGGTTTGGTGTGCACATGATTACCAAAACCCTATTATGCTTCTTCTTCAGAGGATGACACATTATGATATCTTTTATTGTCAACACTTGCTTCTTGTGAAGCACCTTCACCAGAGGGCATGTTCCCTTTCTTATTTCTTATCAATTTGGCTTTAGGGTCTTCCTCCTCTTCTTCTTGTTCTTTGGTGATACTGAGGTTTTTCTCCCTTGTTACCTTTTCCTTTCTGCCTCTTTTAAATGGTTCCACCAGAGGTGTCTCTTTCCTTTTTCCTAATCTTGTAGAGGGTCTGGAAGGAGCTAGGCCTTTTTCTTTACCAAGAGCACTGGGCTCTACCTTTACTAATGTAGGAGTTGTAGCTGGTTTTGAAGGAGTAGTCCTGCCGGATCTCCTCAGTCTTGATGATTCTCCATTCATCTACTCTCCCTTGGATCTTCCCTATGCAATCTGTTCATTAATGAAGCCAACCTTTCTAAGTATTTGATTTGCATTCTTTCTTATCACAGGAATCCTATGCTTCATGCGAACTTCCATAAATTTTTCTTCATATGTGCCCACTCTTGGTTCATTGGAATATTTTGGGCTTTTCAATAAAAATTGTACATAGCCTTCTGCTTCGTCCTCTGTGACTTCATAACCCGACTATTGGATCCAGACAGTCCAGGGTTCAACTACTTCAATCATGCACTCATCTATGGAGACATGAAATATGATGTCATCCTTGTACTTTTCAACAATTTTCCTTGGGATCCTTTCTCGTTCATTCATGTTGCTTTTGAATACAACAAAGAATGTTGTTAGAGCATTGTCCTGATTCTTCAGGTCACCCAAGTTGTGCATATAATCAAAAATTTGATGTGCAATAGCTCTTGATGTATCCCAAATTACCACATCATCTCTTCTAGGAATCTATCTAAGAAAGTAGAACAACATACAAACAATCAAGGAACCAAACTTAAATTCATATTTCTTTTCCCTTGTCATCTTTAGGTTTTCAAACAATTGCTACCGGAGAAGTTCACACAGATCATATTCTGCTCCATTTTCTACCATGTCATATCCAGTATAGTTGTAGAAGACACATAAATTTCCCTATTTGTGAAGTAGATATTGTGACCAATCATTATGGTTGCATACTTCACAACAAGATTGGTAATAGGTTTTTTTGCAAGAGCTCTTCTGTCAAATGTTGTTCCGGTGAGTTCCATCACCACTTCATTTTTCACTGACTTCAGCACCGGTATGGATCCAGTATCATAGAGTCCAATGACAACCTTGATCACTTCTCTGGTTATTAGGTGATGTATTTCAGTCCACAAAAAAATATCATGAATTTTTCTAAGAGCAAGTTTAACATACTTGTCATCAAGAGTGGAACTAAAGTTGGGAAATTGATTCCATCGATCCAACTTCTTCACAATAATATTTGCATATTCTATTTTTATCAAGAAATCATCCCCGGTGAGCTCATTGTGCCACATATCTATCATTTTTTTGTGATTATATTCCTTAGTCTTAACATGAATGTACATTCTAGTGTCTTCATGGGGCATGACACCATGAGGAATCGATGAGAAGGCGCCCAAAAGGTCGTCTTCAAATAATTTCATGGAATACTTCTTGTAGGAAGGTCTAGGTCTTTCTGACACATTTACAACTATAGGGGTTGCCATCTTTTCACAAATCAATCTCTAATGATTTCAAAAAGAAGATTCACACAAACCCACAATAGCACAAAAGAGTAAAATACCCATTTCTTTCACGAGAACTAGAACTAGGGTTTTCTCAGCTCACTCTTCAAATTGCTTCAAGATTGCTCCAAATTGCTCTCCACTTTCTTCAAATGCACAAGTGATCAAAAAATCTTACAATCCACTTTATAGATCAACGAGTTGCCCTAATTCACATTAAATGCAGTAGAATTAAAAAAGTTGATAAAAACCTTCTTCATTGCACTGAAAAACCATAATTTGCTTCGCAAATGATCTTGCCTTCAACTTTTCTTCTGGCTCCTTTTGCTTAAGATCTATTTATTAATTCTTTACAACATATCTTTGTGCCAATGTTTGACACACCAAATATCCAAGGGATTGAATAATTTTCCGTTCATGCTCCCCCTAAGAACATGCTAGGTCTAATTGTTAGAGGAATTTTTTGCACCAGATGAGGGCACATACACATTTGATGTCACTGGATCTTCTTTCTTCTTCCATATCTTGTCCATTTCTTTCTTAACTTAATTCTTGTCAATTGTCTTTACTAGTTCATTCTTCTTTACCGGATCAGATTGCTTTTCTCCTTTACTTTTGTAAACACTTGAAATGTGTCTGGGCTTGTTGCAATTGTAGCAAACAACATTTTTCTATTTTTTTTTACCTCCATTAACCCTTGATCTGCACTAATTTTCTTTGTGTCCAAACTTATTACATGCATAGTAGTATCCAAAAAAATATTGGTTCATTCTACCTCCTTTAAACCAATTCATCATCTGATTTTTTCATTCACTAGCTCTAGGTCAACTTTCTTGCATGCAAAACATTGTCCGGAGAAGGATCTAGCATACTGGTTTATTCTACTTTTACACTATATTGCCTTGTGACCAAATTTATTGCATGAAAAACAAACACCATTGAAAGATGGGTACCTTTGAGCATTTGGTTGTCTGATAGGTGGTCTTCTAGCAAAGCTTCTTGGATTTTTTGTTTGTTTTCCATTATCTTGAGTCTTTTGATTGTCCACTATGTTTGGGGTCTGCATAGCCTTTGAGCTTTCACCTACTTCCAGTCCCAAACCACCTTTGTCTTTAGTTGGTTTATGTCCTGCAATCAACTCATCGAGCTTGGTGGGGATTGTTTTGAAATTATCTTCACAGACTCTTGCTTTTTCTAGATCTCTCTCAAGCTTATCACTTCTTGTTCAAGTCTTGAGCATTTATTAGTCTTGCTTTGCACCACTATATTCAGACAATATTCAATTCTCTTCTTTTCCTCCACTTGCACCTTCAATCCGGAGATCTATTTATTTTCTTGTTTTAATTACTCACTTCTCTATGCCTTTCTTTGAATTTCTTCAATTTCTCTTTCAATTTCTTGATGCATTCATTTTCCTCATCAAGATTTTCTTTCAATTCTCTGTTTTCATTTGCAGCCTTATCAAGATCTTTGAGGGTTGTATGGAGTTCTTCTTTATCATACATTTGTTCAATCTTCAAGATCTTCCTCAAGTTTTTAGGCTTCTTCAGAGGAACTAGGCTCTAATACCAATTGTTGAACACCCAAAATACTGAGAGGGGGGTGAATCAGTATCTTCTTAAACTTATTGAACATGCACCATCCAAATACTCCAATGCATATAACAGTAAGAATGAGAAAGATCATTAGTAGAACATAAAAGCACACAACACATGAACACCAAGATTTTTACATGGAAAACCCAAAATGGGAAAAACCACAATGAGGATTAGCTCACAATATAATATAGTTATAAGAAATTACAAAGGGTGGCTCACTGCCAGGACTCACTATCCGAAAATGGGAGGCTCACTGCCAAGACTCACTGTCCAAAAATGGGAGGCTCACTACGTACAAAGATACAATGTAGAAATGGCTTACAACCAAAATATGAACTGATAAAATTACACCCAACAAGTGTTGATTTAGTTCCTTTGATGCTCAATAAACTGACTTTACACACTTCTTCTGATAAACTCGCATATCAATAGATATGTATTCACCTTGATTCATCTTCGCATGCTTATCTTTCTTTTCACTTATTTTTCACCATCAATCTAAAAATTGTCCTATATATATATATATATATATGACTCATTCGCAAGCATCAATTAGGTTGGCCTAATTAGATGCAACCCTTATTCACCAAAAAGATTAACTATTGGTAACTATTGGCTTCAATTTTGTACAAAACTTTCCAAAAACAATTCAAGTGTGTAGTACGCTACAATATGTCGGCATGGACCTAAGATAGGTCACAAATACATCCGCAACACAAAATTAATTCATTATAACATCAAAAATTGATTAGGTCAGCCAGGGATAGACCTAATAACAAAATACAACAACTGAGTGATGCCAACTAGCCATACGAGCACCTGTACACAAGAAATTATGAATATACAAACTTCTAACATCCAAAGACCATTTCCCAAAACCACAGGTTATGATATTCATTAGCGGAGGGTTGCAGATCAAAATACCAAAGGATAATAACTATTTCTGCATACCGGTTCTAAATACCGGATCAATCTTGAACTTATGGTGATGCAATTATAACTCATATAATATGGTGACATCAATGACAACACAAAAGTTGCATAATGAGATGTTCTTCATCATTCTTCCAATAGATCAATTATCTTAGTTCCACATCTCATGGACCCTAATAGTCTTATACCTAAAATTGATTTAACGTGTCCTTTGAACTCAATATCTCACATATATAAATCTTAGGTTTACATATTTGAATACATGGCATTAGGATGCACACTCAAGAAAATATGACATGTGTAAAATATGTGGTTATAGAAATTTAAAATAAGATCACCATGATTAAAAATTTGAAGTTTAACATAGATACAATATGGATATCTAACATAGAAAATTTTAAGAGGCTAAGGAATCTACACATTTTAGCTCAAATATAAACAATAGATATAATAACCATAGAAATAAGTTGATCAATCAAAGGGTATATTATAATTTGGTATATTAAAATGCATATAATTTATAATTGGTACATATTACATCATATAATTACATAAATAACACATTGAATAAAACATGTACATGTATAAATATATAAAAGTAAGTGACAAATAAAATGTATGTATGTATATAAGTAAAATTGACAAAATTTTCAATCCAAAATTGTATTTATTAGATTTCTTATATGCTCCCAATATAAAGAATTCATTGTAATACAACAATAAAAATATTTACATGGAAATAATTGAAGATGCTCCCAACTATGCATTAACACAATCTCAAAGAGCTTCTCTTAAACTTGTTCAACTATAAACCTCTTGCAACAATTTGAAATGTAAAAAAAATAGTATCATATTAGATCATGTGTGAAAAAAATAGAATCTAGAGATAACACATGAATTCTAAAAAATAAATAAGAACCATTTAAGCTAAAATTAAACGAATGTTATTCAATAACTTCATATTTATCAAAGCAAGTTATGTAAGATACATGTGATCTCTAGTAGGTCCCTAACACACCTAGTATATACTCTTAAGGAAATATTCCATTGGATAGTCCTTGAGTCTAGAGTAAATACATGAAATGATAGTTGTTATCCACATTTTCATATCACATGGACATTGGTTTAGATTGATCTTCAATAACATGCTATATTGTATTATGGTCATCTCTATCTAATCTCCACTTAGTACATCTATGTGTGCATAGATGTTGGATGAAGTGACAAACTAGTATCAATTACTAGGTGACTATACTGACACACCATGTTGTGAGGCTGGTAATATATAAATTCAATCCCACTATGAAGATTTTTGAATTGTTTTAGATATGTTCCTTGCACTGCAATTGAACTTGTGAGAAACAACACTCCATTACTTATATTTGGTTTTGTTAACTTCATCCTCTCTTCTATACAACGTAATAAATAATAGCTTACATCTATGTTTCTAGCCTCTACTATGATAGACAAAAACATCTCCTACATAGGTCACAAATGAAATGTAAAAAAAGAAGAGAATAATTTGAATTGTAATAGTTTAAGAACCAAATTAAAACTTTAAATTTTATTAACATATTAAAAAAATTCAAAAATGAGAGTTACACGAGTTTGATATGTATATACGCTTTTTTATCAATCTTGAAATTTATTTATAATCAATTAAAATCAAAGGAATTTCTTCAAATATTTCTTCTTCATCTTCATCATATGCATCAATAACAAGTAGTGGTACCAAATTTCATTCATTGACATATCCACATTGTTGGTTCTTGTAATTCTCATTATGTCCCAACATGTAATCATAACAAAAATAAGAGTAATCCTAGTTCACAACGTCCATGTCTGGTTATTTGTGCTCATGACACAATGAAAAAAACTTATTTTCTCTACCCTCTTCAATTTGTGCAATGTTCTTCTATCCACTCTTACAAATTACATATTTATTCCAAACTCAACTTACAATTATAATTTTATATACTAACAATATTTTAAGAAATTCAAACTATTTTTAAATTAATATGCATAATTGATATCTCCCAAAACACTCTAGTTGGACATGGGTTCGTCCTTGAAGATGATCTAGACTCACATGTGAAGGGTTTCTTACACCATTCAACAAAATTGTGAGCATCATTTATACGATCTCCATAATAATTCATTTGACATTTTCATAAAGCATGTTTTACGTAAGCTCTTGCATCATGTCCACCCTTTCCATGTCCACTCTCAAAGAAATTTCAAATGTATGGTATATTATCATTTTGATGATATCTATAAAGTACATAAAATGGACTTTGATGATTTAAATTGTGACACACACCCATTTGACCATACAAAATGTTTATCAATTTTCAGATCCCTTATTGCCAAATCTGCAAAGAACTTCGTAAAGAAATGGTCTACAAAATGTGTGTCATGCTCTTTATCATCACTAATATAAAAGTGATATTATTTCTTAATGAATTATTGTAGATATGCACTCTCAACGCCATCTAAATCCAATTGTGCATGCGAGTAACATACATGCATCATAATAGTGACCTACTCTAAGTAATACTATTGTATTTGAATATACTTTTGATGGGTAAAAGAGTAATTTTTTGCAAAGTCAACTACTGGTAAAATTGTTCCAATTGGAAAAGTATCCCTCAACAACTAAAACTTTTTAGCTTTCTACTTAGCAAAAACTGCATGATGTATGTATGGTTGTATCAATTTATGAAAAAATTCCATACATTTCAAAGGATAGTTCCTCTTCTACATAATCTAACCTTGTGGATTCTTCCCAATTTTAGTTTGATACTTTATGTACTTGTAACTCTTGTAATTTACCATCTTTGTCATGTCAATATATTCATTTCTCAAAGGAAATTTAGTTAAATTTTCACATGCTTCACAAAGTCCTTTTACACATTTCATTGGACCATTTGCATTATCATCATTTTTATCACATAAAATGAATGTTATGA
This sequence comes from Sequoia sempervirens, assembly GCA_007258455.2. Taxonomy (NCBI): domain Eukaryota; kingdom Viridiplantae; phylum Streptophyta; class Pinopsida; order Cupressales; family Cupressaceae; genus Sequoia; species Sequoia sempervirens. The sequence continues at coordinate 97,582 of VDFB02385371.1, read as the reverse complement.
ATTGACTTACCTTTTTGGAGGTGCATTTGCAAAACCATCACTTTATTCTATGATCTTCCAATACACATGATAGTAGAGATCAAATTCAATATGGTGACAACAGAAAGTTCCAAAAACTTTGTTTGGTTTTACATACCATGGTTTTAACATTTCAAAAACTATTTTTCCAATATTTATATGAGGATTTGTATCATAAAATGTAACATACATCTCATGTTGTGTTATGTCTAACCAATGTTTTGTATATAATTCATAATCATTTGGTCAAATTCTATGTTTGAGTGTATCTCTACTATTTGATGAAGAACAAGAATGATCATGCCAAAAATCTATGCAAATTTCTAAGGCCAACTTCAATTTTATTAGAATGAGGAGTCCTACACATCAATTCCGAATTTTCTTCAATGGTACTATCATCCAAAACCTTTTTTGTTTTCACATATCTTGTTAGTGATTTTCTACTCAAGAAAATTTCACTTGAAAGTGAAAATATTTGATGTTTTCTTCTGCATCTGTGGACTTACAATAGAGGTCAACATAACTCTTCTTAATGCTCTTATTAATTGATCAAGGTTTTTTACCAATGGAACTCAAACCTTTTGTAATATTTTGAACAATATATTTTCCACGTGTATTCCTCTTTTTTGAAATCTACACCCAACAATTGTAATGCCTCTTTTAGCTCATCACAATTAAGTAAACTTGATAATAGTTGGGCTTGACCAAGTGTATCATGATTTTTAAAATACCTCTCAATTATTTCCTTTGAAATTCTACTCAATGACCTCTTAATAACTACACTAGGTTATTTAATATACAATTTCAATTTCTATATATCAATATCAAGTAAATGATCTTTATTTTTGTAAGGAAATTTTATCTTAACTTGATGATCTTGCATTAGGCTCATATGATACATATATGTATAACTTAAAGCAATCTAGAACCCTCTACAACATCAAATCTTGGTTGAACCTCCTATCCAGCATCAACTGTGTGTGTTTGGGTCTCCTCTACTCCAATATCTAAATTGGGGTCAACTTGTACCCCACTTTTTGTATATTGAGTCCACACATGTGTATAAAAGAGAGAAGAAAAATTATAATTTCATACATATTATTTATATAAACCATATGACTATAAACTCATTTTAAAAAAACATACACATCTAGCATTAAAGAATATGCATAAAATGATTAGTCTTATTCAAGTGCATGTACCTTAAGGTGGATGAAAACTTCAGCGGGACTTTAAACCATATCTAAATTATAAATTTAGTACTAATTTATTTGTTCCTTATCTTAAAGTTACATGAAATTTGATTATGAGAATAAATGATAATTGTCCTTTACTAAAACTAGCACATATTGTTGGTTTCTTTTCAAGTGAAAAAATAAAGAGAAATTGGACATAGATTAATTATTTAATAATGTCCTAGTTGTGAAGGTTAGGTCAAAGGATAGAGGAAAGAAGAAATTTGGAGAAAGGACATCCAAGTATCCCAGTAAACCGAACGTGTTGGAATTGTGGTAGGAGAGGCCACATAAGAATAAATACAATTTTAGAATAAATATATGATTCCTTTAATAAATCACTAGAAAAAAATGAGTTTATCAATAATATTTTTGTTTCCAATAGCATGTTTTTTATTAGCAAGAAAAATAGGTTTTGAAGGGACTCAAAGCCCTTTACATCAAAATGTTGTACAAAAAAGATAGGCACATCCAACCAACAACCAAACAAAATCCAACAAAAAGAAACATATTTACAACAAAAGCTACTTCATATTCTTCAAAGTATCAACAACCTCTAACTCTTGGTTGTAATGCAGGTTAACCAGGTCCAACATCTTGTTCTTCTTCTCTTCATATTCTTTAAGAAACATATGATTCCTTTAATAAATCACTAGAAAATAATGAGTTTAGCAATAACATTTATATCTCCAATAGCATGTTATAAGTGTGATGAATCTTAGTTTCATTTATTAATGTCCATGCATCATATCACATGACTCTACTTGATGGAAATGGTAAGCTTTGACTACAACCTAAGAATGATATAGATATAATATATTTTCCTTGGTGGAGAGTATTTCTTTAAGAAGTTTGAAGTGTTTTATAAATATTCTAGAATTTTTGGTGTTGGCATGATGTTTGTCATTGATTTCAAGTCCAAGGTGTCATGTTCTTCAAGGAAAAGGAGTGAGATGATATCATTAGGTGTTGATGTTAGTAGGATCATCATGTTTGATTTGTAGATCATCAGGACTTGTATATCATTAGAGGTTATTCATAATGTTAGAAGGGTCTCCTCATTATGAAATCATGTCATGTTGTTCATGCTGATGGAATTAGGACTTTGTTGTGTTTCCTATTCTTCATTCACATGTTCATGATGGTTCAGAGCAATGGCAGAAGTATATTGGATGAATCTAATGTTGATTGATTTCCTAACAAAGATGTTTACCTTGTTCATCTTCATAGTACAATGTTGTTGATTCAATTGATGTTTTTTTATTTTCCTTGATAATTCTGAGTTAATGTAGTGAAGTGGCAATGATGCAGAGATCAAATGTTGTTGTTGTAGTTCATCTATTCATGACAGTGTGAACGGTAAAAGGATTGAAAATTGTTTGATGCAAGTGTCATGTCGATCTCCATAGTGTGAAGCAAAGGTGTTGGGAATACTTTAGGCAGTTGATCTTCAAAGACAAAGCTTTATTAGGAGGAAATGCATATGTTGTTGATAGAGTCATGGTAGTATACAACATTCAGTTGTTTGTAGGCATCAAGAGAAAAAGGTTTCATATGGTAATTTAGTTAAATATTTAAGTGACATTAAAGGTTATGTGGTGATCACCTAACATGTATATGCTACATAGAGCACTAGGTGTTAACTGTCACCCAAAAAGTTCACTTTATTTCTAATTTTAAGTTGAATTGCAATAAAAGGTTAATACCACTTTAAGTTGTTTTTCTAAAGGGTGTCAATACATGACTTTATTGACCCCTAATCCTAGGGAAATCGGTGATATCTGGATCTTTATAAGGACTTTGGCAATAAAAGGAAATATAAGGATTAGATTCAATCTGAATTGAGTGGTAAACGTAAGATCAAGAGTTAAGATTTAAATATGAAACGACTATGGGGTCTGCTTAAAGTTAACACGTGTTGTGGCCCTAACTGCCACGATGCAGTTGTAGCAACCCCCAGACTGCAACCTGGAAGGAGTCCTTTTTGTTATTTAATCCTGAATCAAACTTGAAAGTTGGATTGGATCGTTAGAGAAATGTAAAGGGAGGATATTCAACAATGATCTCATCCATAGATTTTATGTTATCTATGATAAAATTAGGCCAGTGAACATTTTGACAAAGAGTAAAATATATGCCTTGGTTGCAATCTCTGCAACAATGACCTGATGTTGTTGAACTGAAGATGCAAGAGTCTAATAAATGAATGGAGAAAACAAAGAGAAGGGATATTTAATGAGGGCTTAGTGTATACAGTGAAAAGATGCAACATTGATACCTTACATGCAATCTCTGCATTAAGGATCTTGATAAGTTGTTGTTGAAGTATTCTTTCATTGCCATAGGAGAAGTATAGGGTGAATTTTATGATCTTCTAGCTATTGGTACAAGAGGTTTATAAACAAGTGTGAGTCAACATTCATTATTGATTAGAGCTCTCATGGTTCTTTGTTCTTAATCATGATGTTCACTGTTCATATTTGTTCTATGGTGTTAGAGAAATATTCTTTTGTATTGAATACATGGTGGTCTTATAAAGGAGAGATAAGGTGTTTTGTATTTGAGTTATAGAAGTCATCTATAACCAGTGATTTTAATGTAGACATAGTAGTACTCTGTGTTTATCTTATATTTAGATTGGGTTTGTGTTGCCAATGAGGTAGATGTATGTATGCCAATGAGGCAAGTGTAAGCCAGTGAGGTTCTTTGGTCAGTGAGGCCATTTTTTCCAATGAGGCACTATGTAACCAATGAGGTTCAAATAAGCCAGTGAGGCATTTTTCGAGTGGTTTTATTCCCTAGGAGGGTTTCCACTTAGGGAATATCATTGTGTCATATTCTTGTGTATGTTTTGTTTATACTATTGTCTATTCTATTGTCTATTATATTGCTACATATTGTTGACTTAAGTCAAATTTGAAAAAGCATTTACAAAGTGAAAATTTGTGTATGAACATTGATTCACCCCCCCTCTCAGTGTTCATTATACTCCAACAAGTGGTATCAGAGCATAGGTTCCCTATTGAAGTCTAACCGGCTTGGGTAGGTCCTGATAGTGGAGTACCATGGGAAAGTGTAGAAGAAATAGAGAAAAGAAAGAAGCTAAACAAAAGGTTGAACAACAAATATCAGTCAAGTCGTGTGATTAGTTGTTACATGAGTCTCCCCTTAATGTTGATATAAAGTGTGATAAAAAGAATGGTCTTACAGTTGAGAGTTTTGAAAAAAAAGGACTTTATTGTAAGTATAGATGAACAAAAACTTGATGAAGAAAGAGATTTATTTGTGGATGAATATTTATTTGTGGATGAATATGATGAACACAAGTGTGAAGTTGATTTAGAAGGTGAAATTTTGTGTGCTATGGATACAATCAAGCATCTCAGAAAAGAGAATAGGAGATTAGAAGATCAACTTCAATAGGAAAAGGACTCCAAGGACAAGGTACTTTCAGATTTTGAAAAAGTTTCTTTAGAGTTTGAAGAAGCAAGAAATCAGGTTGTTAACTTAAAGAGTCAAGTTGATAAATTTGACAAACTAATTATAAGTCTAAAATCTGATCTAGAAGTCAAAGCTAATGAATGTCTAAGATTAGAATTAGACATAGTTTCTTTGAAAAAGGAATTGGAAAATGTATCTATTGAGTTGCACGAGAGTCTTCAGTTTGAAAAGAGTAAAGAATGTTTGAATGACATGTTGAGAAAACAAAAACACTATAAGGACATCTCATGATTAGGTTATGAAGAAGGACAATGCTCGAAATTCAGGAATACACCAAGGAAGAAGATAGATTTGGGTCATCATGTTGCTACTCCTACAGATAAGACAAAAGATAAATGTGTTGGTGAAGGTAGAAGGACAAACAAGCCATCAAGACCTCCATCTTTCAGGTACAACTACTCTCAATTTCATGTCTATTTCTATTCTTGTCATACTTATGGCCATAGAGCTAGAAATTGTATAGTTCACTCAAGAAATGATCTTAGATGGAATAAGGATAAGAGTTCTTATAGTTTGACAAGTCAGGACTACAACAATGTTTGTTATAACAGTAATAAAGTTGGTAATAAAGCAATAAATTTTTGGTTGTCAAGAGAATATGCTTTTGTTCCTTCTATTGGTCGTAAAGTCAAATGCTATAAGTTTCATAAGTTTGGACATAAAGCATTATTCTGTAAGATTAATATAGTGAAATCTTTTAGCCATCACAAGAAAACAAGGACTATAACAATTTGGAGAAGGAAAGAAGAAAAAGAAAAGAAAGGATCTAAGCTTTTGCATACTGCACAAGTAGCATCCATAAGTGCATAAATAAGGTAGCATAAATTAAGGGGGATTTGACTTTATGTTACATTTCTAAACCCCTATAGAAAATTAGGAAGATATGCCAGTTCTGGATCAGTTTTGGGTATGTTGAACAAGGTAGGACTGTGTGTTCAATCAGGTCAACATATTGTGGATACAAAGATACTGGGAAACCTCTTTTTTCTCTGAGTATGGTCCTTCAAGACATGTGAAAACTTTCCAAATAGGTGAGATTTTTGGTTATCAATGTTTTATTGACAAACTACCTTGATGTTATCATTACACAAATGGACAAAGGGTAAGTGAAAATGATAGCAAAGGGTGAATAAAGTAGTCATGAAAGTTTGAACAGAGAAATATGGTAATCAAAGGTTGTATGTGGTAGGAAAGGTCTATATCCATGGTGTTTTGTATAAGGAGTAGCTTCAAACTTTATATGATCATTTCAAAGAGCTAATAGTCAAGCACAATGTAGTGATCTTATAAGTCAGTATATGGTTTTCTCTCTTCACTAATTTGCGGGTTCTTGGAGTCCTCCCAACCTTAAAGATGCATGCAGATTATACAAAATCATAGGGAGCAACCAAAGTTTCACAAGGAGAAATGTTGAGATGTTTTCACTGTTACCACAAGCCATGATCTAGATACAGTAGATGAATGATAGTTCATAGTGTTGTAGTGTTGAAGATAGGCATTTTTTTTTTGTTGACAACAACCTCAAAGGTCTATGTGAAATAAAGAGATAAGTGATGGTAGTAAAGAAAGATTCAAAGTGATATCCATATGCATCTCTTCATAATGGTATTCCCATGCTATAGTATTTTTCCACTTCCAAGAGAGTCTACACAATATGGTTTACTACTGTGGTATACATTGAATGATTTATAGTGTTTACAAGCAAAAGGAAAAGCAAGTGATTGTATACAATGCAGGATTTATAGTTTGTTTATACAATGCTCATGATAGTGTGTTGAATGCACTATGCCAATGATTGAAAGCCTTTAATTGTTACCACATTACAGTTATGACTTATATGTATCGTGATAGTTGAACAGGAAGTATGATGTCAAACATGCCTTCAAGGTGCAAAATGTGGTATTGGCCTATATTCATGTTGTTAATGAAACCATGAGTTAAATTATTCATTGAAGTTTCATACTAACTCAGTGCATTGGAGCAGTATGCTTGGCAGAGTCCTACATGGATCTTGTTTGACACAGTAGTCTATACAAAATATTGTTATTGGGATGATGGCAGTGAGGTATACGAAGAGAGTTTGATGTTGACATCCTATAAGATTCAGTTGTTTGAATAGTATGCAATAAAATGCAAGTTTCATAAGATATCTATCATGAAGGGAATGTGTAGGCTCTATATAAACTTCATATTGATAGTGATTCTGCGAGATTAGCAGTGTGATGTAGATGGTCTTCATTCTTGCTCTCAGTGATGATCAGTTTTTTGATCTTTATGTTTTGCTAGTAAGTAGGGCAGGTGCTAGTATCATAGTGCATGGTCAATGCCACTAATTTCATCTATAACAGTAGATATTCTAGACAAGACAATGATATCAAATCATGGGAAAGTTTTCTTAACAAAGGCACCATTTCCTTGAGAGAATGAGTTTCAAAAATGAGATTATAAAGAGATGAATATATATGAATGAGATGACTGTCATGAGGAATTTTAAGAACATAATGACCTTAGAATCAAGACATATTTCTCATGTTACCAATGACAGACAATAGAATTTTATCCATTCTTCAAGTGGTTCTTTCTTCAAGTCATTTTTTTTTAGGATGTGACTATGCTTTGTGCATAGTACAATACAATTTTTTTTTATCAATTGCTTGGATGTCTATAAACAATGGTTGGTATGTCTAGTAAGAAGAAAATTTTGTGATAGTGATATACATGCTTAAGGGACAGTGACAATGATATAAATGCATTGTATTTGACAGTGATAAGCTTGTTCAAGTTGACTCTCGAATAAATGACAAATTTCAGTTTTACCAATGTGAAAAAGTTTTCATAACACTGCATTTTATGTCACAATCCTTATTTGTCCAAGGGGTAGTGGTTAATGTTTTGTTTCCAACCATGTGTTTCTCTAACAATGACAGTGACATTATTTGTTGATAGTGTTTGAGGTGAATGGTTGGTCTGTTATGTCTTGATGGTGATGTGATGCAGTTATTCATGTTTGGTGCAATATTATTCAAGCTTGCTTTTGGTGCAGCTTGGTTGGTATATCTGGTGATCAGATACAAAGTGGTTCTAGTGTTGCTAGTGGTGATAGTATAATCCATGGTGCCATGACAGTACTTTGGAACTTTTTTGAAATACCATTGCTTGAAATATACAGTGTTTTCTTGGATAGTGGTACATTATCTTGCTACAATCATACAATGAAAATGATATCATATAAGGAATTCTTTTGATGATTTAGATTCTTTTCCAATAGTTGACTTGTTATCTTGATGACAAGTCTTGATGTGATAGTACTCTTGTGGCAGTGTGCAATGTGATGGATGCTTTAAGACAATGATTTAAACCTTACAAGAATGTTTGCATGGTTGATAGTGAGTTATTTTCTTGAACAATGTATGAGTACATTCTTTTGGACAATGATCTAAATTTTCTTGGAGAACTTTGTTTTTGATCATTCTTGGATAGTGAAGCATGGCTTGGGATAGTGAATAAAATCACAGTAGCAAGTGGAATCTTTGTGAGATATGGAGAGCGTATGAGCAACAATGGCTTGTATTAAAATGGGTGCAAGGTGTTCAGATGGTGGTACCCTACTTTTATCTACTTTATTTGAGTTTTTATATATTTTTAGACAGAATGGTGAACAGTGGACCTTTGCATGAGCAATGGATAGTTTACTTGGATGGTGAATTGAGTTGATACACAATGAATTCACATGGGGATTACGTAGCCCTTTGTCATTTGATGTCAAAGGGGGAGAACAACCTCAAGAATTGATTATTTTCTTTAATTATTTGATGAAGTTGATGATGGTGAAATGATTGGTTTGTTGACACCAATGCCAAATGGGGAGTTTTTTGGCATGATTTTTGTCATTGATGTCAAGTCCAAGGTGTCATGTTCTTCAAGGAAAAGGAGTGAGATGATATCATCAGGTGTTGATGTTAGTAGGATCATCAATGTTTGAGTTGTAGATCATTAGGATTTGGATATCATCAAAGGTTATTCATAATGTTAGAAGTGTCTCTTCATTATGAAATCAAGACTTTTTTGTGTTTCCTATTCTTCATTCACATGTTCATGATGGTTTAGAGCAGTGGCAAAAGTATATTGGATGAATCTAATGTTGATTGATTTCCTAACAAAGATGTTACATTGTTCATCTTCACAGTACAATGTTGTTTATTCAATTGATGCTTTTTTTGTTTGCCTTGATCATTCTAAGTTAATGTAGTGAAGTGGCAATGATGTAGAGACCAAATCTTGTTGTTGTTGTTCATCTATTCATGATAGTGTGAATGGTACAAGGATTGCAAATTTTTTGATTCAAGTGTCATGCTGATCTCCATAGTGTGAAGTAAAGGTGTTGGGAATACTTTAGGGAGTTGATCTTCAAAGACAAAGCTTTATCAGGAGGAAATGCATATGTTACTGACAGAGTCATGGCAGTATAAAACATTTATTTGTTTGTAGGAATCAAGAGCAAAAGGTTTCACATGGTAATTTAGTTAAATCTTCAAGTGACATTAAAGGTTATGTGGGGATCACCTAACATTTATATGCTACATAGAGCCCTAGGTGTTAACTGTCACCCAAAAAGTTCACTTTATTTCTAATTTTAAGTTGACTTGCAATAAAAGGTTAATACCACTTTCTTTCTTTTTTCTAAAGGGTGTCGATACATGACTTTATTGACCCCTAAGCCTAGGGAAACCGGTGATATATGGATCTTTATAAGGAATTTGGTGGTAAAATGAAATATAAGGATTAGATTCAATTTGAATTGAGTGGTAAACGTAAGATCAAGAGTTAAGATTTAAATATGAAATGGCTATGAGGTTTTCTTAAAGTTGACAGGTGTTGTGGCCCTAACTGCCACGATGTAGTTGTAGAAACCACCTGAATGCAACCTGGAATAAGTCCTTTTTGTTATTTAATCATGACTCAAACTTGAAAGTTGGATTGGATCGTCAGAGAAATGAAAAGGGAGGATATTCAACAATGATCTCATGGATTTTATGTTATCTATAATAAAATTAGGCCTATGTTTTGACAAAGAGTAAAATAGATTCCTTGGTTTCAATCTCTGCAACAAGGACCTGATGTTGTTGAATTGAAGATGCAAGAGTCTGATAAATGAATGGAGAAAATAGAGAGAAGGGTTATTTAATGAGGGCTTAGTGTATACAATGAAAAGATGCAACATTGATACCTTACATGCAATCTCTGCATTAAGGATCTTGATAAGTTGTTGTTGAAGTATTCTTTCATTGCCATATGAGCAGTATAGGGTGAATTTGATGATGTTCTAGCTATTGGTACAAGAGGTTTATAAACAAGTGTGATTCAACATTCATTATTGATTAGAGCTCTCATGGTTCTTTGTTCTTAATCATGATGTTCACTGTTCATATTTTTTCTATGGTGTTAGAGCAATATTCTTTTGTATTGAATACATGGTGGTATTATAAAGGAGAGATAAGGTGTTTTGTATCTAAGTTATAGAAGTCATCTATAACCAGTGATTTTAATGTAGACAGAGTAGTACTTTATGTTTATCTTCTTATATTCATATTGGATTTGTGTTTCTAGTGAGGCAGATGTATTTATGCCAGTGAGGCAAGTGTAAGCCAATGAGGTTCTTTGGTTAGTGTGGCCATTTTTTCTAGTGAGGCACTCTATAACTAGTGAGGTTAAAATAAGCCAGTGAGGTATTTTTCAAGTGGTTTTATTCCCCAGGATGGTTTCCACTCAAGACATATCATTGTGTCATATTTTTGTGTATGTTTTGTTTATACTACTGTCTATTCTATTGCTACATATTGTTTACTTAATTCAAATTTGAAAAATCATTTACAAAGTGAAAATTTGTGTATGAACATTGATTCACCCCCCCCCCCCACCTCTTAGTGTTCATTGTACTCCAACAGTTGGATCCAGGGGACAAGAACCTACACATTATAATGAACTAGATTAGTTGAAAGGTAGATTAAAAACTTGTTAAATCAAATCAAAATCCTCTTAAAGAAGTGATAGTCTAAGACAAGGGTTTTGGATTGAGGTGCTTAACAAGTTACTTGGTACTTGAAAAATAAGTCTTCCACTTTTTCACTTGAGGAGAAGAACCATGAGATGTAAATAGGGAACCTAGAGTCTCATCCAAGGATGAATAAACAAAGGATGCATTTTGAACATAAAATATAACAAATTAAGATGTACAAATGAAAAATATAGTGGACAAGGCAATATGGGTGGAGAGAAAGAACATTAGGCATGCACATAATGAAGAAGAAAAAAAATTGATACATGATGGGATCTCCAAAAATACTTGATAAGTCATAAAAAGTTTATGTGCACATATGGTTTGAAGTAGGACCGACATGCATATGGATATCAATAGTTTGACGCATGTGTGCATTATAACTAGGTTTTGCAAGAAATCACGTTGATCAAGTGAACTATAAACCTAAGTACTTGTGTTAATTAAGGAACTCAAGGTTCAATTATCTACGAGATTCAATATAAAGGACTAAGTGTCTACAAGGCTTATACTTGGTACGGAGATTCATATAGAAAATTAGGATAACATTCAATTACATGTTAGCCACATATGTAAAGTTATATTGACCACTTCAAATCCAAATGTAAGTTACCATGCGTGAAAATATAGTTTAATATATATTTTCTACTTATGATTTAGGTAGATCTACAAACCCTAGAGAGGAACTAGTGAATTTGGTGTAGGGGAAAAATATATACAAACTAAGTTTGTTAAAACCCTAGAGTCAAGAAGCAAGGAAAAGAGGTCTATAAACCCTAAAGAGGAACTAGTGAATTTGATTTAGAGATTTTGTAAGAAATAGGGGTAAATACAAATCTTTAATTTTTTAAACATTTTTATTTACAAATTAAAATATTATATATACCTTGTCTTTGTAAGAAATATCTTTGAGCCCTTTCTTCGAATCATTTATTTCCTTTTTTGTTGAATATTTCCTCATACTCTTGTTTTGTCTTACCTTCTTATTTTCCATTTCCTCCTTCACAAAATATTTCTCTACGATTTCTTTGTCAAATATTTTCTCATTCCAAAAGACTACAAATTGCAAATATATATATATATATTTGCTTCAAAAAATTCACTTGCAAAAACTCAAAAAAAATGTAAAAGTTGACCTAAAAGATCTTCATTTGAAGGTCACTTATATTTAATTTTTGAACTATGTACATCTTTGAACAAAGGTCTTGCTTATTGGATATTGTATTCCTTCATGTGCTCATCCAAGCACCTTCATTCAAAGGGACCTTCCAATGAAGGTAAAGTCATTCAAAGGTGCTTAGATGTCCTTTGCTCAGAAACTTCACCTTCAAATAAAATCAACCAAATATCATATTTTACAGTTTTCTAGCACTCGAAGTAAGCTTTACAATGAGTATAATATTGAATATATTTACTTTGATTATTATATTTATTTTCTATTTTCTAGTGAAGATAGGATTTTCAACAATTGTGAAGGTCTTCGTTCCACACACATGAAAAAATGGTAAAATAGATAAAAAAAATTTGAAAAATAATTATCCTTAAGTATTGATGTTCTTATTTCAATAAAAAAAGAATACAAAAAAATGTGATACAAAATGAACATGCCTGAATTATAGCTAATATCAGTTCAAAAAGATATAAAAATTAAATTATGCATTAAAAATTATGAAAAATATTCATGCCCTAGATATTTGTGTTGTGAATCTATGTTTAAAATTTATAATTCTATCCTTCCAACAAATAAAGTTATGCTATACCAAATAAACGTCACTTTCTAAAAATATTGTTAACTATAAAAAATAAGTTATTAAAAGTTATGTAAAAGGACTCAAAGTATTTCTTAAAATTTTAAAAATATATTTATAATCTACAAAAAAATCTCAAAAATAACACTTTCACGTCATCTTCAAATTCTTAATGGTTTAGTTGTTATAAGTGTCAGAAAGTGAAAATTTGGTGAAAAATGTCAATTTCAATGTCCTACTTTGGCTAAAAAGTGGGATGCACTAACTTTGACAATTCAAATGGAGTATTTTTTTTATACATCAAATCCTAAATGGGCTATGTGAAAAGAAGAAAAAGGGATGTGTTGTCACATGGTACATTTTTCAAGAGGGACACGTGAGAAAATAGCAAGTCTTATGGACAACTACATCTACTTCACTAGATTAAAGAAAATGGGTGTTAGAGAAGGAAAGGGAGAAGTAAGATAGGGAGGAGGAGAAGCAAATGGAAGAGAACACATTCAACATCTATGAGAGATACTCTCTAGTCTCAAGAAGAACAAGGAAAATGCACAAAACATAATGAAACAACAAACTAATTAATATAAAAAAATATATACAAATAGTGCTAAATAAGCTAGATGTAGAGGAAAGACCCATATTGGAGCCTAAATTAATTCTCTATGAATGCACAAAGATGCTAAGAACTAGAATATAAAGTGCCTCATTAAATGTAAATATTTTCCTATCAAAGTTGGCATATGGGAAGATAAAGATTTTGTGCAAAAACATTGACCCTATTAGTTGTTGGTTTGTGCCTACCATAACTCTTATTTATGTTATATAATCATTAATATAGTCTTATATAAATAGTTAAATCGACCTAGATGATATCCATAACATAATTTGGGTATTGTGATTAATTTATTATCATCATTGTGTATTGTGTTCTTATTGAAAACTACTAAAGGTAAGCCCCTCAAAGAGGCTCATTATTATAAAATATTTGCAACATATTTCTTATTTTATTCTTCTTTTATGCAAGTTATTTCATTGCATTTTACCTCCAATGGGTATACATAATTTTGTCTTGGCATAGCTCATACGTATCTTAGTGAAGCATGTGTGAGCTTCACTTAGGTTTAGTAGGGGCATTTGCACATAGGTGCTTATAATACATGTAATCTCTAGCAATATTTGTATCACCAATCAATGCCCTATATTCCCACACTAGTGTGCATTTATCAATGTCTACCTTGGGTGAAATACTTTAAATGATATTCAATCCTTCCTCCATGTCCACCAAGCCTTCATATGGTGGATCATGCTTAAGATCAAACAATATAACACGGTTGTCATTTTCAAAACTTGTATCTTGTTTCTTCATACAAGTTAGTATGTTCTTTCTAATAGCACCATCGTCTCCCACGTAGAGCTGGATAATTATTACCTTCAACCAACTCAATCATTTCAAAGTTAGCTAAAAGTTTTATGCATGGCGTATTCACCTCAACATTTCAAACAATGTCCAATGGTTGACCATTGGCCACGAACAAGACATGGAAACAACCTCAACTTGGAATTACTAGCTAAATCCAAACATTTTTTGCATAACGACCTAACCCTTTCATAAAGTAAAAAATTCTTAATTTTACACCAAAAAAGTAAAGGTAACGAGCAATAAAACCATTGCAATTAAAATTTTCTTTTCTTTTATTGATAATTTCCAAACAGGATACAACATATTTCAACATGTATTCCCTTTTCTTTTCAAATATACATCAGAGTAAGAAAGCATACAAGTACATACATAGCTCATGGAGCTTTTGAACAAATAGTAGTAAGATGGTCCAGGTTCCTTTCCTTTCAAATCTTGGTTCTTTTGTCGCCTGTTGTGGAGGAGAAGCATCACTCAGGTGATTTTTTGCCAACCACAGACTCTTAATGCGGTCCCTTGCACATCTATCATTCAATAGATGGACCTTCCCTTCGACGAAGAGATTGGTAGAGTAACCAATAATGACAACCAATTGAGCATAGTGTTGTGTCCTACATAACTAGAACTTGCAATCCTACAATCCCGAACTAGTATGTAATAATGGATCTCGGTGAACTAACAGTGTAGTCTCAAGCATCACATACTCTAAGTGGATGCCGTACATTGCACTACTTTGGCCTAAGTGTTCTCATTTAGTACTTCGAATGAAGTCATCTATCATAAACACTACTCAGGGCGGATTTGACTTAAGGCTATCTTACCCTATGCATAGGAATTTTCCTTCAATGGATATTTTGTCATCCCAGACTAACTTACAACAATCTATTCTACTTGAAATTAATATAACTAACAAGTACACAAGCACCCTCCCATACTGGATTATATTATCCTAGGAGTAACATAAGCTTTCCTAGTTAACTTAATAACTTAGCTGGGTGTACCTCAAGTGACTCTTGCATTCAATCAAGCCTAATTAAATAATATCTAATGCAAACAACATTCTCCTATTATGGAGATCTTACAAAAATTTGTATAATATAGCTAGAATGCTTCATTTTCCCTTTTTCAAAAGACAAACGTATTCACTTCCTATGCACAAACAGAAATTTTTTTTCAAGGAGCATAACAATTCTTGCAATTAAATAGTAGAAGAATATCCCATGCCTATATATGCTTTTCCCAAATTGATGACAAAGTTTCCTTCACTTATAGCTCAATCCAGCTCCTTGAATTAATTCCCAGTACCTCAGAAATTGTCAACTTTCCTCACAAAATTCCCTCTTTCGACACTTAGAAATAACTAACAAATAATGGAAAATTCCTTGGGTAGAATACACCTTTCTCAAGGGTAATAGTGAACTCTCATAAATGTGAATACTGGATGCAATAATGTTTACTCAGAAATGTGAATAATAAACATATATTAATGCACAAGATGATACATAAATGATGTATAAGGCAATCAAAAAAGACAAATGACCAAAAGCTAATGAAGATCATGAGAATCGTATGATACAAGAGAGTTGGTGACTATTTATAGAGAACCTAGCTCTCCAAACTCCTACAGCCATGGCATGTGAATTGACAACAGTTCCATTTGAAATATTCAACCTGAAGGTGACACCAAATCCAACCCGTACTCAACAATGAACATGGTGAATCGACTTCCAATTTTTCCAGCATTATGAAGATTGTTTCCAAAAGCACATGGAGAAATTTGTAAATCAACACCTACAAAAAACTGGTAACAGAGGTGGTGCCAAAGTTGTGAGATGGAAGAATTTTCATAATTTGAGAAGTCAATCATATTTCCTTAACACATAGCCAACATCAACTATTTTTCTAGTTGAGTCGATTAAGATCATTTACTGCTTTGAACTAAGTCAAGCTTCAGGTTTCAACCTAGTCAAAAGCCATAAATATTTAGACACACTTCCTGATTTATCCCTGCGTGTGCATTCATCAGGTGTTGTGCGATTTTCCCTCAGATCCATCTTTGGTTCAAAGTCTATATTTGATAAAATTAACTTTATCGGCATAAATTAAGCCAAATTCCAAATACGTGAATTGAAGTCTTTATCAAATCGATCCATTTATTTAAATCCACTCTTTTAAGCAATTAAGAAATAATTTGATTTCCAAAGTTGAGAAAAATATGTATTATATATTTTCTTATATATATATAGATTATATATAATAAACATATATATATATATATTATACTAAGGTATATAATATATATAATTTTTAATATATATTTACATATATATAATTTTTAATATATATTTATTAAATATATATGTCGTGAGCCAATCAGCATACATTCGATATATATATATATATTCATAAGGCAATAATAGTAATAATATCATTAATATCCACATTACATAGGATGTGTGCATATATACATATATATACCTGTATATACCTCTATGTACACGTATGTGTAAGTATACAATATCAATGTATCTGTATGAGTGTATCCATTTGTCAATGTACGCTTGTATCGATATGTATATCCCTATGAATATGTGTATATATACTATACATATGTATATATGTCCACATCTGATTCACTTACATCCATTTATGTTACCATCATATTGATAGGTGTGTACGTGTGGTATCTTTATACATATGCATATACGTGTCGTTAGATCCTCCTGACATGCATGTGCATACATATAAACATACTTCCACCTACATCCCTCCTATCCATATGATTGTAATATCACAAGACAAATCTCAAAAACCAAATAGATAAACATCACTCACAAATGCATGCAAAAGTAAACAAGACTCCTAATGCAAACATACAAGTTATCGATGACTTACCTACTAGCATACATATATTAAATATTAATATATATAATCCAAGAGACATCCTTCTCGAGGAATCTATTGTACTTTTATGTGACAAATTATTTAAAAATAGATGCCTCGAGAAGGATATCTCTAACCCTAACCCTAATTGAACCTAGATTGAATTGTAATCCTAATTGTACTGTAAACCTAATCCTAACTCTAACTCTAATTGAACTCTAATCTTAATCCTAACTTTAATTAATGGTTAACCTATTTGAACACTAATTAAACTAATCCTAATTAAATTCTAACAATAATTATACTTTAATTCAGCATACATCTGATATATATATATATATATATATATACATACATCTGATATATATATTCATAAGGCAATAATAGAAATAATATCATTAATATCCACATTACATAGGATGTGTGCATATATACATATGTATACCTGTATATACCTCTATGTACACGTATGTGTAAGTATACAATATTGATGTATCTATATGAGCGTATCCATTTGTCAACGTACGCTAGTATCGATATGTATATCCCTATGAATATGTGTATATATACTATACATATGTATATATGTCCACATCCGATTCACTTACATCCATTTATGTTACCATCATATTGATAGGTGTGTACGTGTGGTATCTTTATACATATGCATATACGTGTCGTTAGATCCTCCTGACATGCATGTGCATACATATAAACATACTTCCACCTACATCCCACCTATCCATATGATCGTAATATCACAAGACAGATCTCATAAACCAAATAGATAAACATCACTTGCAAATGCATGCAAAAGTAAACAAGACTCCTAATGCAAACATACAAGTTATCGATGACTTACCTACTAGCATACATATATTAAATATTAATATATATATAAGCCAAGAGACATCCTTCTCGAGGAATCTATTGCACTTTTATGTGACAAATTATTTAAAAATAGATGCCTCGAGAAGGATGTCTCCAACCCTAACCCTAATTGAACCTAGATTGAATTGTAATCCTAATTGTACTGTAAACCTAATCCTAACTCTAACTCTAATTGAACTCTAATCTTAATCCTAACTTTAATTAATGGTTAACCTATTTGAACACTAATTAAACTAATCCTAAATAAATTCTAACAATAATTATACTCTGATTCTAAACCTAATTAGGCTCTATCCTTGATTATACCCTAACCCTAATTAGACTCTAACCATAATCCTAATTAAATTCTAACCTTAATTGAAGCCTAACCCTAACTTTAAACACTAATTTAATCCAAACCTTGAGCCTAATTGAACTATAACCCTAACTCTTATTGGATCCTAACCCTAATTGGTCCCCATTCCTAACCCTTTAATTGAATACTAAACCTAACCTTGATTGTAACCCTATTTGAACCCTAACTATAACCCTAACCCCAAGCTTTATCATACAAACCTCACCCTAACCCTAATTGAATACTAATGTACATTACCCCTAATTAAATCTTAACCCTAGTTGCACCTCAACCCTTATTGAACCCTAACCATAAAGGGTAAAAGCAAGAATTTGGGTCCACGAAGAGGGGAAGTTTCGGCAACAAAAAAAATCTTGTAGAAAATACGTACGCATTATTAAAAAAACGTGTTGGCGTTATGCTTCGGGTACCTGAGCCTAAAAAAACACGTATGCACTAAAAACCGTGTACGCGTCATAATGTGTACGCGTCATATAACATGTATGCATTTTATAACATGTACAAGTCATTTATTTTTTAAAAAATACCTTTTAGATACGCGTACACGTGTTTTGTAACGTGTATGTGTTTCTAAAAAGTATTTATTTTTTAAAATAATCAAGAAAATAAAGAATGCATGTGTTTTGTAATGCATATGCATTTTAAAAATGTGTACGCATTTTTAAAATTTTGAATTCCCAACCCACATGCTGCCTCAGTTTTAGGCTCGGGAAAGGCTTGGCAACCCGACCCTTAGCCTTGGACCTGCAACTAAAAAACTAAGGCAAATTGAAGAAGAATGTCCGACTTTGGCAATATGACTGATGGAGTTTTTTTTTAATCAATCTATAAAATTAAAACCCATTAGAGAACACGTTGTCTAGTTTCCAAATATATAATTTTTATTAATATTGAATTATATTTGTTATTTTTTAATTAATTTCAAAGCAAACTAGTCCTTAAACTTGAAATATCAAACTTTTTTTTTTTTAATAACTTTTTTTTATTAAGTTTCTTGTAAAAAAAATTATATGGCATCAATCTTCAGACAATTCTCTACACAATGAAAAAAAAAAGATTCAAAAAATGTTTAGTTTAGGTCCAATTATGTTGTCTGTACACATTGATTTTTAAAAACAATTAAGGCCAATAAAAAATCAATAAAAAAATATACTAAAAAAAATTACAAAAAAAATTCCTCATCAATCTTCATGTTGTGAGCTCTCTTTCCCCAAAAAGAATTGGAAAAATACTTTTATTTGAGTCAGAAAGTGGTGTTCGTACACGTGCATGGTATGGTAAAAAAAAGGGACTTTTAAAAGCTGGTTTTTTCTACATCCCTATCAAGATTTAATTTCTATCATCTGGGTATTTGAATAAATTACATATTTGGAAACTAGATTCAAAATGATAAATTTCATATTACTGACTTTTTTCAAGATTCATTTTGTACATGCCTCAAATTTTCAGTCCAAGTGTGAGAAATTTTGTAAAACAGCAAAAACACTTCCACTTTTTGAGCTTTTTGTGGACCCAACTTCTTGCATCAACCATAAACTTGGCCCTTATTAAACCCTAACCAAATAGATCCATAATTGAACCCTAATACTATAATACTAACCATAATTAAACACTATCCATAATTAGAATCTAACCATAATCAGAATTAAAATACTAAGCCTAATTGAACTCTAACCCTAACTCTAAAAACTATTTTAATCCTAACCATAATTGGATCCTAAACCTAACACTAACCTTACACTAATTGAACCCTAACTATAATCCTAACTCAAATTTAATTCTAATTGAATCCTAACCCCAATTGAATCTTACACCTAACCTTGATCATAACCCTATTTGAAACCCAAAGTTGTAACTCTAACCCCAAGCTTTATAATAGAATCCTACCCCTAATTGAACCCTAAAACTAAGACTAATCCTAGTCCTAACCCTTATCTAAGCCTAATTGAACTCTAATCCTAACTCTAAAAACTAGTTTAATCCTAACCATAATTGGATCCTAACCCTAACACTAACCTTACACAACCTAATTGAACCCTAACCCTAACACTTATCCTAACCCTATTTGAACCCTAACCGTAATTGAATCCTAACACTTACCATAGTTAAAATCTAATTGAATCCTAGTTGTAACCCTAGTTCAACCTTAATTAAACTTTTGTTGCACTGAAAGCCTAATAAGTTAATTGTAATTGAACCTTAATAACACTTGCCATAGTTAAACTCTAATTAAACAATAACACTTTATAACCCTAGTCATAACACTAATTGAATCCTAGTTGTAACCCTAACTCAACCTTAATTAAACTCTAATTGCACCCAAACCCTAATACTAACTCTAATTGAACCTTAATAATTAAAATTTAATTGTACCCAAACCCAAACCCTAACCCTAATATTAACTAATTGAACCGTATACTTGACCCCAACTATAATCCTAATTGAACTCTAACCCTAATTGAATCATAATCATCATTAAATTGTAACCTTATTTGGACCATAGCCTTAAATCTAAACCTTTATTTAACCCATGTATTCAAATCTTTGTGAGGTTTATTTATTTAGTATTTCTTATTGATTTATATTTTAAATCATTTTTTCTTTTTGATTGATTTATCTTTGTGATCAAATGTGTGATTTATCTTAAATATTTTTATTTATTTATTTATTTGATCTTTTAATCAATTTTTTGTGATCAAATATCCAATTTTCCTTTTTTATTGATTCATCTTTGTGATCAAATATCTAATTTATCTTTTATTTCTCTTGAGATCAAATTTATTTATTTGATCTTTTTTAGTTTATTCAAATCTTTGATTTATCTTTTATTTATCTTTTATTTATTTATTTAATCTTTCAATTTATCATGGCAAATATTTTTATTTGATATTTATTTTATCTATGATAAATATTTTGAATTCTTAGTTTTTGATACAGGAACAAACAGGTTTTAGAGGGATCTTGAAACCCTTAATATAACGAAAGCGAGAGATAGAGCATTAACAGAGCCTAGACAAAAAAAACAAAACGCTGCCCAGAAAGAAGAAAACAAAGGAAACCAACGCAGCACAACAAAAAACTGACAAAAGAGCACAAAACAACTGGCCACTAGGCCAGATTCCTGAGGATCTCTGCCACCTCCTGCTCCAATTTGTTCATATTAAGCACAAACTTCTTGATCTCCTGGATATTCACTAAAGCCTGATCTACCTTCCTTTTCAAGTTCGCTTTGGTCCTGTTGCTCGGCCCCCCACTATCCAGCTGGCCTTCCTCTTTGTCCACATCAACAAACACATTAGTCCTAACATGATACACATTTTCCACATTCTCCACCATGGTATTCATGGTCTTAGCAATGGATTTTAAGGTCTTATGGCTCATAACCAACACTTTGTGGAGAGAATCTTTGATGTTCCTCAGCTGCTCCTCCATCTCAAACTGCTTGCCTTCATGGTTGCTTTTAAAATTTTGTAACTCATCAACAGTTTTCTTGAGGCACTCAACCATATATTTCTTCTCATCCTTCATCCATAAATCAGTGGCCCTAACACTATCTCTGTTATTATTGTCATCATCTTTCTCCATTTTACTGCTCATGGCTCTCTGGTTTAGTTTAATCTCCTTAATTTCAAAGAACACCCATCTAATTAACCTAAAAAAATCCACCAACCCATTGCGGGCTATTGCAAGAATATCAGCAAGGAATTCCCGTTCCTCCTTAAAGTAGTGATCCTCAGCTTTGAGATCTATAGGAAAACGAGGCCTCTCATCTCTGTCGGTAGTAGGGTAGCTGGAGTACTCAAATGGCGAATCCAATTGCAGGTCCTCGTCATTTACATAATAGGAGGGATCCTTTGAAACCTTTTTCTTACCCTTCTTCTGGGGAGTCACTAGATTTCCCTTTCCCCTTAACAACAACCCTATCTTTAGAAGAGGGAGTCTAGTGGGATAGAGCTAACATGGCTTTAAAGTGATCATAAATAAGAACAAGAAATCCTTCGTGGAGAATGGAATGCCTAGTAGGGTTTTGTCTATGGCTCTGCAAACTGGCATTCAGAGAAGAGGCAAGATAGAAAGGAAGTGAAGCCCTAACCTAATGCCTAAAGTGGTTGAGGAGAATGAAATGATACCCGAAGACTCGTGTAACAGCCATCCAAAGTAACGTACTCCATTAGCACATTCAAGACCCTCCTCCAATGCGAGACAATCCTCTCTGAATCGTAATAACTTTTGGTTGTCCTTCGCAAATCCTCCCTCTTAACCTCCAACTTTGGAAATTTATTAATCGACTGGTCAAAAAGCTTTTTGTTTCTGTAGAACTTAATACCATCCATAGAGAGGCCCATAACCTCAGCAACTAACTGCTCATTAATGACCCGTTGTCTACCAAACAAATTTATCTCACCATCCTTCCAACCTTTGGAAAAGACCCTAGCAACCTTTGGATCCCATCCATGGAGTTTCTCAATGAAAACAGTAATGCCACCCTTCTCCAGCTTCACCCAGAGCTTTGAATTGTTCCTTAAATGTTCGTTGCTCATCGGTTCCACCTTGTGACTCTCACCACCCATGTTGGTTGTCTTGCAGGAAGGAACAAAAGACTCCAGAAGCTCAAAATCACAAATGCACAAAATGCCTAGAAATCATGTGAGGCTCACATTACTCAAATGGTATATAGGATAATTACACTTCAGCCAACTATGAGTGATGATTAATTCGTAGTCCCAAGACTGCAGGAAAGGACACTTAGCCATCATTTAGGGGAATGGGGAATTGCACCTTCCCGTGAACACGGTCATATGTGATTAAGGCCTTGACATCAGCCGCCAACTCATCATAGCTCTGCCATGTCATCTTTTCCTTAGCTTTAACTCCCTTGTTGGCAAAAAAATCCGCCACCATATTTATTTCCCTAAAAGCATACATGAGATATAACTTTTCTCAAGATTATTAATAATTTCATTTGAAAGGTCTATCCAATTCTCTATAGACCAAGAAGGTTTCTGAAGTCCCTTTAAGCATTGAATTATAGTATTTGAATCCCCTTCAATCCAAACATTTTTTAAATTCAATTGCCTAGCCAACTTCAAGACATGAAACACTCCAGTAGCTTCGACCACGTGGTTGGTCTGAGTGCCTAAGGGAAGTGCCATTGCCGCAATAAAGCAACTATTCTCATCCCTTATCACACCTCCACTCCCAGTAGGCCCAGGATTTCCCTTGTCTGCACCATAAAAATTGATTTTAACCCAACCACAAGGAGGGAGACTCCAAAATATACCATCTCTAGGTCCCTTCGTAAGCTTGGAAATGTTGGACATGTCTACATTAATCTTCCAAGCTTCTGCCACTCTGATCTCATACTCTTGAAAGTTGACCTTACCTTTACTTGTGTTCCTATTATTGAGCAAGTTAAAGTTTTCACCCACAACTCTTATAATCTTTCCAAAGACTACTTCCTCTGAAAGAGCCACATCCCTGAAAATTCTATTATTACGCTCTTTCCAAATGCCCCAAGCAAGGTGAGGGAAGATATATTTCCAAAGCAGATTCAACACCCGATTATTTGAAGGGACCTTCCACTTGTTATAAAAATCCAAGATAGTTCTAGGAAAAACCCAGCTAATATCCCACATTTGCAAAATCCTTCACCAAATAGCATGAGAAAAAGGACAAAGGAGAAAAATATGTGAGGAAGTCTACGCCTCCCCACAGCACAAATAACACCTATTAGGAAAGGAGAAACCCCTCTTACAAAGATTATCATTAGTCAACAGTTTGTTCTGAAGGAGAATCCAAGCAAACATGTTGACTTTCGAAGTAAGGTTGTGCACCCACACCTTAGCCCAAGTAGGGGAATGGAGGCTAGAATAACAAGAGGCCACCGCAGAAGAGACAGAGTAGATCCCTGAGGATGACAACTTCCAAACCAAAGAGTCCTCCCGACCCTATGAGCTGAGCCTGACCGAATTAAGAAGAGTCTACAAAGGCTGGAGATCCAGGCTAATTGAAGAAATATCAACCCATTGATTATTCCTCTTGTAATCCCCGACCAAAAATCCAAACCCGGATTTATAGTCCTCCATATGAAACCGAAAGGTCAGGATATTACACAAGCGATCATTACTAATCCACTGGTCTTCCCAGAATCGGATTTTCTTGCCATCTCCTAGTTTCCAACCAGCCTCTTTACCAACAAGGTCCTTGGCCTTAATGGTGTTGTTCCATAGGGATGAACCAATGGGGAGATTTTGAGAACTGAGAAAATATTTAAAAGAGTCAATCCCCCACAAGTATTTACTACACCAGATAGTATTCCATTCACGATTATCTACAAAAGTTCTCTAAACCTACTTCGCCAAAAGGGATTTGTTAAACACTCTAATATTCCTCAAGCCAAGACCCCCAAACTTCTTAGGTCTGCACACATTCTCCCAAGCAACCAATGAAATCCTCTTCTTCTCCTCAACCCCCGACCAAAGGAAGCGTTTCTGAATCTTTTCAATAATCTCAGCAAACTTGGCAGGAATCTTAAACAAACTAAGGGCATAAATAGGAAAATTCTAAAGAGAAGCCTTAAGTAACAAAACTTTACCAGCTTGACTCAAGAGGGCCCCTTTCTAGCCTGCCAACTTCTGGTTAAACCTGTCCACAAGAGAAATCTAGAACGAATTCATAGGTTTGGATCCTAAAGGAAGACCCAAGTATGTGGAAGGAAGAGAATTAACACCACAACCTAAGATGTTTGCTATCTTCCTCTGTCTGTGCTCAGGGGTATTGAAAAAATAGAGAGAACTTTTAGCCCTATTAATTGTTTTCCCTGATCCTTCCTCATAAAGGACAAGACAACTCTTTAAATCTCTAGCTTCACCAATAGTAGAACTTCCCATAAGCATTGTGTCATCCACAAACTGCTGGTGCGAATAGGCCAGGTTTTTTGAAGAAGGTTTTAACCCTTCCAGACTGCCTTCCATCACTTTTTTATGCAGAAGCCTTCCCAAACTTTTTTCCATAAGGGTAAAGAGAATGGGAGACACATGATCCCCTTGTATAACTCCTCTCGACACCTTGAAAAAATGGGAAGGAGATCCATTGATGATCACTGAAGTACTGGTGGTAGAAATCAATTCCCGTATCATTTGCAAAAATCTTTCATAGAACCCAAAAGCTTTTAAGACTTTGATCAAGAAATCCCAGTCCACCCTATCATAGGCCTTAGCCATATCAGACTTGAGAAAAAAGCCTTGATTTTTCAAAGCTTCAAGAGAGTGGATATTCTCATGAACCATAATAATAGAGTCTAGAATCTTTCTGCCCAAAATAAAACCACTCTGTTGGGGAGAAATCAACAACGGAAGAATCCTAAGAATCCTAGAGGTAATCACTTTAGAAATAATTTTGTAGAAAGATTTGCATAAGCTAATTGGGTGAAAAGAATCAAAAGTATTAGCACCAAGGAACTTAGGAATGAGAACAATAAACATGGCATTAAGCTCTTTCAACAATTTCCTAGCTCCAAAAAACTCCTTAACAACACTAGTTACATCATCTGCCACAATTTCCCAGAAGACTTGGAAGAAGAACATAGGGAACCCGTCTGGGCTAGGGGCCTTGTTTCCTTCAAAAGAACTGGATGGCCTCGCTCTTGATCTTGATGAGCACTCACATCAAGAGCTTGTTGAGCACTCGCATCCAACCCCTCTTCCAAAGAAAGAAGGTTAGCAAAGAATTGGATGGCCTCGCTCTTGATCTCTTCCTCCTTCTCAATGTTAACCCCATTCTTCATAATATAGGCTATGCGATTAGAGGCCCTATGTTTCATAGTAGTCAGATGGAAAAACCTGGTGTTCTTATCCCCAGCTAAGAGCCACACTAATCTAGATCTCTGTTTCTAGTAATCATTTTCTTTTGAGATAATATCATGGTATTTTGAAATAATTTCATTCTCCTTAGGAAGGGAGTCTCCCACATAACCTTCTTTCTGAATTCGATCCTGAATGTCCCTTAAATCCTGCTGAATAGCAGCCTTCAACTAAAAAATATCCCAAAAACTTCCTTGTTCCAGGTCTTGACCTTAGTTTTGACCTCACCAAGCTTCTTAGTAACTCTAAACATAGCATTCCCACAAACATTTATATTCCACCACTTTTGAATACAATTAAAGATATTAGATGAGACAGCCACATTTTTTCAAATCTAAAAGGGAAATTTCTCTTACCCGACACAAAGTCAGCCACAAAGCTTATAGGGAAGTGGTCTGAACCAATTTTGGAAAGAGCGTTTAAAGAGAAAAAGTAATCCTTCAACTAGTTATCTGAAATTAAGGCCCTGTCGAGCCGAACTTAGATAAGGTCATTCCCAACCCTCCTGTTAGACCAGGTATAGGTAGCCCCCTTGAGGTCCACATCATGCAAACATTGAGAATTGATAAAGTCGATTATATCCATCTTACTATCCAACTGTATCTGAGATCCCCTAAATTTTTTTGACACCAGCAAAGGTGTGTTAAAATCCCCCATGATAATCTAGTTCTCGTACGGAAAACAAGATCTAAAAGACTCAAGCCTTTTCCAAAAACTCCTTCTAGCAGATTTACTATTGGGCACATAGATATTAGACAAAATCCAGCTGAAATCATCTTTGATATGCTTAAATCTAGTAGCCACATGATTGGCATCTTCCAAAATCAGAGTACCTTGAAGGTGATCCTGATTCCAAAAAGTCACTAAACCCCTAGAGGCCCCATTCGAACTCCTGCCCTGCACACCACCGTTCTTGAAAATCTTAATCTTCTCCACCCGTTCTTTGGGCATCTTGGACTCCCGAATAATTAAGATATTAGGCTTATGGTCCCTAGCAAAATTGTGCAAAATTTCTTGTTTGTGGGAACTGTTTAGTCCCTGAATATTCCAAGACATAAACTTCATTTTTTTGATGGGGTTCTGCATAAATCCAGGATGGTTTTTTGAGTTCCATCCGCAATGTTTTGAAAGCATTCATGTTCTCTATGCCATTTTGTTGATTTTCTGCCCGAACCTCTCTGAACTCCCACGTCCGCTTTTGATCTGTTTCTTGTAGAAACCCCCACTGTATTGCTTCCCTTTTTGCTCTTCTTCTTCTCAACTTTAGTATATAGGATCTCCTCTTCAAGATCTAGGTCCTCTAGACCCATAAAATCTTTCCCATCCATAATGTCATCTGTTGCAGCGGCTCTATTCATTAGAGAATAGCCAACATCAGTACCCCTTGGAAGATTCAACAAAGTTCCCAAATGTGGATTTCACCATCTCCGAAGAGCTTTGAGACCCATCTTGACTAGAAGAATGAGAAATATTCTCCCCAGACTTCTCAGAATCCTCCATCTCTCTTGCCTTACTCTGGTCAGAAGAGAGGTTTTCTCCAAACTATCAACCACTGAGTCTGGAACTAAATTCAAACTCTCATTCTGCTTTTTTCTCCTCCCCCTAGGACTCCCTTGTTCTCGAATCTACAACAACTCTGTTAGGGTCATTAACCTCTCTTTCAGAATTTGCAAGATTATCATTACCTTTGCATGATTCCTCAACTTTTTTATCTCCCTGGCTAGGGATACACTCCCCACTAATTTTATGACTCTCCACAATGATTCTCCTCCCTTCCCCTCCTCCTGAGGCTTCTCCACCATTTTGGCCTTCCACATCTTGGTCTCCTTAGAAACCACCTTACCATTAGGCTTATGCATATTGTTCAAACATTTCCTTGCCCAATTCCCAACTTTTTTACTAGTGAAGCACACAAAAGGAAGAGTCTCAAACTCAACAGACAGTCCATTTTCCAAGTTTTGACACTATTTCAATCAACGAGGGTAGGTCTAAGGACTGGGTAATCCCTACATAGATTCTAGCAAAAACCAACCTATTTCTGGAAGAAGTCATAGCGTCTATGGATAGAAGCTCCCCAAAGGAGCTAGCAATACCCCTGAAAACATCCTCATTCAAAACTCAAATGGTAACCCAGGTAAACGCACCCAAACAGGCACTGCCTCAAACGAAGCATCCGAGAAATCCATTTTTGGGGACCACTTCTTAATAGCCAGAGATGACTTGCCAATGACCCAAGGACCACCACGCAGAACTGCCAGTTTATCCTCTTCGCAAGAGAAAGAAAAGGAGAAAAAACCTTTAGGTAGAGCCGCAACCTCTACTTGACCTTTGACTCTCCATCTCTTCTTAAAAAAGTCCCTAACAACCTCAATATTTGGTCGGGGACCCATAACTTTTCCAACCAGCGATGAGTCCATTAGAGAAATGTTATGGTCAATTACTGGATCAAGGACAAGAATAGCAAACTTCCCACTCACAGGGGATGAAATGTTGCTTACTAGAGGAAAAATGGACTTTCCCACCAGCTTGGTTCCAAACAGTGAAACCCACTTCTTTTTTGGATCCTCCCCTAAGTGATCCTGCAGCATATTGTCTGTAGCCTGGTTTCCAAGGCACCCAGACCCACAAGCCTCGTCCTTCGAAGAAGAGTTAGGGGATAACTTACCTTCAGATGTCACCTTTCCACCTGGGTCCCCACCTTTCTCTAGGCCCCAGTCCTCAGACACTGCTCCCTCCTGCTCATCATCTACATTCTCTCCTACCGCATCCCCAAAAAGGCCATCCCACGGCCCAGATCCAGTGACCTTGGAACCAGACACTCGTTGCCGCCCAGTAAATTCAAATCCTCTTTCCCGCTCACCCCACTCACCCATTATGCAAATACAACCAAGCAAGTTGTTTTCCACAAAAGCTTTTGAATTTTTAGTTATTTATATTTGATTCTTTTTTTTATCAAATCTCTTTCATTTATTTATTGAATTTTTAAATTTATATTTTAATTTTGGATTTATTGGTAACTATTTTCATATCTTTTTGATATTTTTGATTTATTTATTGGATCTTTTAATTCATTTTTATCTTTGATTTATTTATTTGATTTTTTAGTTTTTTTTAAGTTTTTATTTATTTGATTTGATTTTTTAATTTACCTATGATAAATATTTTAAAATATTTGTGATTTATCTTTGATTTCTCTTTTGATAAATCCCTTTCATTTTGATTTTTTAAGGATATCACTTTGATTTTGATTTTGATTTTTCTTTTTGATTTTTTTGATCAAATCTATTTGATTTCAATTTTGATTTTTCTATTAAATTTTTTTTTTTTTATTTTGATTTTAATTTATCTTTGTGATGGTAAAAAGTTTCATTTCATCTTTTTGATTTATCTTTCATCTTTTATTTATTTATTTGATATTTTAGTTGATCTATGGTAAATATTTTCAATTCTTTGTGATTTATATTTGACTTTTTTTAATGTTTTTTTTTACTATTAAATTGCTCTTTAAATTGCATCCTTGACATAAAAGGATTGTTTCTCCCAAACATTAACATATTTCTTGTTGGTTTATGTAAGAAATACATGTTTATTTATTTTCTTTCATTTCCACTATAACTTGCATTTAAAATCCAAAAGAGATGAAAAGCTTAATAGAACATTGGATGCAAGGAAATAACAAAAGTGAGCAAAAGGAGAAAAAAAAGGAAAGAGTGCATTAGATTTACCAATGAATTTGCAATGCCATTACCAACTTAAAATGAAATATCTAAAGCAACCGTGTAGTAACCATTTTGAGCAAACACGACATGAGGACTTTATGGGTTTCTGTCACGGAACACTTGTGCAAAATTCTAAAAATTTGAAAATTAGGGTTTTACACCCCTATTTTCGAGGAAACCCCCGAAAATAGGACCTTCCCGAAAACAATTGAAAATGATTTTGATAGGATTAATTGAATTCACAATCACACCGGTTAAGTCAAAATCATCAAAAGACATGTTTTACTCTAGTGGGTCCATTTTTGTTTTTCAGGAACAAAGTTAGGAGCTCCATAGCCATTAATGGCAGATTGGCCAGTACCAGGTGCTAAAAGCTAAGCTTCAAAAGCTTCAACGACACAACCATGGTGGAAAAGGAAAAAAATGGTGATCTTTGACGAAGGATATTTTTGAAACTGAAAAAGGTCAAAATTTGACTAACTATGGAAATGCTACCAAGGAGAAGTCAGTTCAAAATGTGCAAAAAGAGCCCTTTTTAGAGAAAGGCACCATTGAATCTTAGGGGCCAAATGTAGTCACCAAATTCATCCAAGGCAGTCATCCTTGGCATTCTCCTGCTGGATCAACAACAAAATATTCAGTGAGATCATCTGATAAAATGATCACTGGAAAATGTCAACGGAGTGCAAAGAGGTTGTTATAAAGAGACATCCAAAAAATGACAAAAGATAAAAAGATGCCATTTGACGAAAGAGATTCTGGAAACTAAAAAAGGCCAAAATTTGACTAACTCTGGAAACGTTATGAAGGAGAAATAATTCCATGATGCAAAAGAGCCCTTTTTAGAGAGGGGCACCCTTGATTCTCAGGGGCCAAATGTAGTCACTTAATCCATCCAAGGCAGTCATCCTCTACGTTCTCTTGTTCACTCGACAATGTAACAATCAACAAGATCATCTAATGAAGTGATTGCCAACAAATGTCAACACAGTGAGAAGAGGCAGTTGACGAAGACATCAAAAATGGTTGTTTAGCATGAGAAAAAGTGCCCTTATCAAGCAAAGGCACCCTTCAATGAGGTGGTCAAGATGTAACCCGTTGAGAAATGTCGCCTTCGAGACACCTCTTTGATCCTGTTTCAACTCGACAATGAATCTGTCAGCAAGCCTGTGAGACGAGTCAAATGATTGTAGTAATAGATAAACTGAACATGCCAATTGAAGGATAAATCAGTAAGATACAAGCTAAAAGTGCCCCTATTGGCCATGGGCACCCATCTTTTTGAAGTACCTAATGACCCCATCAACAGTTGTTGTGTATAATCAACTTTTCCAACTATCAGCTAGCCTTTCGATCAAATCAGAAGCACTCTCATCGGATGTGCCAGGCAACCTGTGGAAGAAATCAAGTGGCAAACATCCTAGAAAGAGACTAAATGTAAAACATGGTAAAACATGCTAAGGCATGGGAGAAAGAGCCTTTTCCAGAGAAATGCACCCTTTATTTTGGGCACTTAAATACTGTCAAATGGAAAAAGGTTCTCCAAGATGACCTTCACTATTTGGGTCAATCTCAACAATGAAGCTATCAGCATGGGAATCTAACGAAGCTAATCAACCTGGACTAAGGATCAAACAGAGGTAATTCAACATGAAAATGATGAAAAAGAGATTCAAACTCAAAAGGGACGCCCAAAAAGGTCAAAGGCATGTTTTGTTGACCAAATAAGATATTTTAGAGGCAAACTTGGCCAATTCACCCCACAATCAGTGGAAACCTACCTTTTGAACTCCAGATCAAGCCAAATCGGCTTTACATCATGAGTTAGGCTCCCAAACTTCATGGATTCGAGCAAAAATCTCTATATGATCAAGCCTAGACATCCATTATGCTCATTTCTTTGCAGGATAATGACCAAAAATAGTAATAATCTCTCAAGGACGCCATTTTTAGATCTCGCCAAGGTTTTTAACCATTCTTCGATATTTCTTGAAGATTGAAAGTAGAAGAAGATTTCTAATCAGAGGTTGGATCCAGAGACATATTTTCTCAGGGAGTCAAATTACAAAAACTTCCAATCCATATTTTTTCTACTTCTCTTCTTGTCTTAGGTATTCTTTCATGTCACACAAATCAATAGGCTACCATAGATTTGATCAACTGGGCAGAGTCAAAATAATTTTCTAGTAAAACCCATCTCGTCAGATTTTCCAGAATCAACCAACTTGTTGCCCCTATTTTTGGGGGTTTTCTGAAAAAGTTTCAAAATCAAAATTATGAGGAACTAGGTTTGTTTAGCATTGAAGCACGAACAAAACCCAAGTACCAGATTTTTTTTCAAAAAAATACTTCTTGGGAGGTGGCTATTTTTAGGGGTTTTCATAAGTTGTCTAAACATATCCATGTTTACAGTCAACAAGAAAGCTTTTTCTTCATAGAATGACAATTTGGCGTCCTTGGGATCCAATTGAACAACCAGACCTCGCGCCAATAACTCTCCAACCAGATCTCACACATATTGCTGGAGAGAAAAAGGACATCATTAGCAGTCTATGGATTTTTGTCTTTGAAAAGAATACATCACCCACTCATTGGAGAGCCACAACAATTACTCTAGACGAAGAAGAAAGAAAGGTTGATCTTACAGCTAAGAGCCCAGTGTTACCACCTCCTGCGCGGCAGTAAGCATCCTAGCTTACCAGCAGCGAAGAGGTCATTCCAACCATGGAGCCACCAAATTTACCAAGAGCAACAGCTTGCGCAAGGAGAGGAGATGCCACGTCATCAAAGCATTGACTATCCGAAGATGGAAGAAGTCAACACATGGATCAAAGAGTTGTTGACCAGAGGTGGTGAGGTGTGAAAAGACACCTAGGCTGGGACGTCCTAGTCTCTAGCAAGGCATTTATGATTAATAGTTAGTTACATTGATGACTCATTCCAAGTTAACCAACTATCCCTTGAATGATGCATGTCTATCCCTATCTATGGGGTGGTTTGTTTTGACTCCACTAATCATGGATGACTTATCCCATAAATCATGGATGTTTATCTTAGAGACACCTACTTTGTATTCAAGTTCACCTTTAGTTTAGTTTCAATCAACTGAAGTAGTTTCCAGTTGACTCTTTGTTTAGTTTCAGTTAACTGAAGTAGATTTCATGTTAACTATTTGTTCCCCCTTTTAGGAAAATATCTTGCTAATTGATTGGAAAGAACTCATTGTTAACTCAAGGAGTTTTTGGGTTGCCCACTCCTTTGAGTTCTATAAATAAGATCCTTGGGCTCATTATTTTTTTAACCTTTACTTGCTATGCAAAATTGTTGCGCCATTGTTGCCAATAGCTTTGAAAGTGAATATTTGTTCACTCTTGAATGAGAGTTCATTGGTTGATCGTAATTGTGCATGATTTCGTGCCTTTGTTGTTGCAATCTTGGTAACTCATTGATGAAGCTTGAACGAAATTAGAAGGCTCTTGCATTTTGATCTACATATTTGAGTTCTATCTACGTTTTCTATCTAATAGCTTGTTGTTTCATTTCCCTCCTTGAATAGGGGTTCCTCCTCCTTGGATATTTGTTATTAACAGTTGTCGTTTGTTGTTGTTTAATGGATTGTCCTTCAACCTATACTTCGGATAGGGGTTCCTCCTCCATAGCAAGTTTTTTGGCCAAGACATCATAATTTGTTGTTTCTTGTAAGTCATTTCATAGCCTATACCTCGGATAGGGGTTCCTCCTCCTTGGAAGGTCTCAAATCCAACTTACCATGAAGAACGTTTGCTTGTATAAAACCTTATCCCTACGTATATCCAAGAGTTCAGAGCCTTGACCATATTCTAAGGAGACAGAAGATTCAAGTTATCCAACCCATCCATTCCCGCTCCTATGCCCTTATGCTTTGTTTACCTTGAGGATTTAGGATAGATTAATAGCTAGAATAGTCGTAGTTAAGATCTGCCGAAACCAGAGAAAAACCTTAGCTACAACACATTGTGTTGATGCACACTTGTGTCCTACTGTTGAGTACAAAAAGATAGGAACTTTAGTTTACCCTACCCTTCCTTACACATTACATCAGCAAAGAGGGACTTCTCCTCTTTAAATAATGAAGAAGTGTTGCAACACATTTGTAATAGTTCAACGTCTACAATCAACACTCCAGAGGTGCTAATTTAAACACCAACATTTTTCTGGCACCCATGGTGGGTCAACGAGGCATCAAACTTCACGAAAATCTTAATGCTTTTATGTCACAAGAATGATCCTCTAGCATCCAATTGCAGATCCATACAAGAAGAAATGGATGGTAACAACAAAAATGTTGGAAAGAGGCGTCCACCTTCATTACCTTGGGGTAATAGTATTGGACCTCTGGCTTTTCAAGTAAATCATGAGTTACCTAAAGGGTCAAGGAAACACTTTCACCAATTTCATAGCAATGGACGTTAACAGCCAGATGAACATTTTACTGCATTCACAATGGCCTGTGCTATCTTGCATGTGCCACATGAACACATCGTAGTGCGTCTCTTTGTGGAGACTCTTGTTGGGAATGCTACAAACTGGTTCAGTCACCTGAAGCCAGGCATTATTACAAGCTGGGAAACTATGAGCGAGAAGATTTTGGCGAGATTCAAGCCTGCTGAAGACAATCATATGTTGTTTGCCCAACTTTCAAATTCAAAGATGGAACACAATGAACACATGAGGGAATTTGTATCAATATTTAATCTTCTTGTCACAAGACTTTCTTCTACACTCGATCCATCACCAGAGATTTTAACAAGTTGTTTCATAAATGCTCTTCCATCAGAGATAGCCTTCTTCCTAAAGATGGCGAGAGAAACATAGTTGAGGAGTGTGGAAGAACACACCATCAGGATGGAGGATAATATGATCACTTCCAGCTTGATGAAAACAACTTCTATGAAATCTATATTTCAACAACCGTACCAACCAAAGAGAGGTAATCTTCAGCCATGGTTTCCAACATCTCCATCAAAACCAATGATTGAAGTTGCACACAGTGCAGTATTTTTTTGTTTCCATGACAATGACGAACATATCGGATCCACGTGTCCTAAGAATATGAGAATGACCCAAATCATGGGATACGTTGAAGTTGCTCCCAGTTCTAGTTTTGTACCAACAAGTTTGAATTTTGTCTTACCACAGATGAACAACATCGATGGCGACTCCGCAACGGGAAGCTTTGAAGCCGTTATTAAAGAAGAAAAAGAAGCATACCGTCAGTATTCTCTTGCGGTGAATCATAAAAATATTTCAACACCTATGACTACACATGTTCAACACTTCAAAGCATAGAAAGAAGAGGAAGAAAGACATAAATCAAACAAAAAGGG
This sequence comes from Sequoia sempervirens, assembly GCA_007258455.2. Taxonomy (NCBI): domain Eukaryota; kingdom Viridiplantae; phylum Streptophyta; class Pinopsida; order Cupressales; family Cupressaceae; genus Sequoia; species Sequoia sempervirens. Next base: position 62,532 of record VDFB02385371.1, on the reverse strand, counting down.
TGAATAGGTGCCTTCCACTTCCAATCCCAGACCTTCACAAAAGAACACTATGCCAGTTTCTCAAGATCCATCTTCAACAAATTTTGACATCACAGCTTCCATGATGAAAACCAAGGTACAAATCTCTCAACTGGAATATCTTCAGGATCATCTAGAACAAGTAGATCAGATTCTCAATGTTGTAAAAAAGCAAGTTGTGCTCAAGTCATCTATTCTAGCAGGAGCAAAGCCTAAAATGCATCCCAGTGATTATGTGACTCTGGCAGAGATAGAAATTGAAGATCAGAACATTGCTTGTTCTGAAAAGATACTGACAGAGGACTCAATGTCATGGACAACACAGTTCGATGGAGGTTGTTCAGATACAAGTTCAGAAGCAGGGGAAGTGATCATCTCCCCTAAAGGATAGTTGCACTCACCTATGAAATTAGAATTCACTGAGGCTGACAAAGAGGTGCTTTTGTTAGGACTCAAAGATGTTGAAGACATAGGAATCAAACTCCTATGTATTAAAGGTGAATTGGAGCTGATCCATGAGCTAGTCAAAGGATATTTTCAAGTTAGCAAAGATCACCTACGACATTATAGAAATCGACTTTGGAACTCGATCGATTGGTTTGAAGAGTTCAACATCTCGAGGATGGACTATAGCAGAACTAATGCCTCAGGGATATCAACTTTCCCATTTGCATCATATTCTAACTTATGTCAGAGTACCTTTGCTTGGATAAACAAATCCTTGAGAATCTTCATCCCAGAGGGATTGTCTCCTAAAATTCCCATCAGAAGAGAAGTAAATCCTTTCAGGCAAAAACAACATCGATGGGAGGCTCTTCGCGCTACCATGAAGCAGGCAATACTAAAAACATTTATTCCCTTTGGGGACGAGGTGAGTTTTTTGTAAATAGTTTATTTTGGTTTAACGTCATGTTGTTATGTGTTTCCCCGTTTAGTAAAGTATCATCGTGTTTTAGGTGTTTGGTGAACTCTAATTCTTTGGTGTGTTTGGAAATAAATCCTGACTCTGTTACCCAACTGATAAAAGTACTAGTCTGCAAAACTTGATATTCTCGGTTCTCTTATGTCATAGGTATCCAACATGGTCACCAGACGGAGCCTAATGTTGTACCCAAAATATTTTTTTGGCATTCTCTATAAATTGAGCTAAATCATGTAAAAATGTTGTCAAAAGTTTGTTTTAGGTCAAACCCGACATGAGGTCTTTGTGGGTTTTTGTCAAGGAACACTCGTGCAAAATTTTGAAATTTTGAAAATTAGAGTTTTCCTCCCTTATTTTAGGGGAAACCCCCCAAAATAGGACCTTCCTGGAAACAATTGAAAATGATTTTGGTAGGATTAATTGACTTCACAATCACACTAGTCATGTCAGAATCATCAAAAGACATGTTTTACTCTGGTGGGTCTATTTATGTTTTTCAGGAAAAAAGTTAGGAGCTTCGTAGCCATTAATGGAAGATTGGCCAGTACCAAGTGTTGAAAGCTAACCTTCAAAAGCTTCAATGATGCAACCATGGTGGAAAAGGAAAAAAATGGTGATCTTTGACGAAGGAGATTATTGAAACTAAAAAAGGTTGAAATTCGACTAACTCTGGAAATGCTACCAAGGAGATGTCAGTTCAAAATGTACAAAAAGAGCCCTTTTTAGAGAAAGGCACCCTTGAATCTCAGGGGCCAAATGTAGTCACCAGATTCATCCAAGGTAGTCATCCTTGGCATTCTCCTGCTAGCTCGACAACGAAACATTAAGTGAGATCATCTAATAAAGTGATCACCAACAAATGTCAACAAAGTGTGAAGAGGTTGTTATAAAGAGATCCAAAAAATGACAAAAGATA